>MU185074.1:84630-123306 GCA_016904865.1 Pissodes strobi
TTTCGAGATACCCATACAAAGAAACGAATTTGTAGCACCCTGTATAATTCGTAAAAAATATTGCTGATTATCCAAAGTGCCCAAAGTGGTCTTACCCAAAAAAAGTAAAAATATAAATCGATAACCACTATTTCACACTCAATAGTGTAATAAGTTTTATTTTCTCCCACTACACCCTTTGTGACGACTCAAGGTCACTACGATGATGCATTACTTTAAGAGCGCTTTCACACGAGGATACTGTATGCGAGATACGCGTATCCGAGATACAGGTTAAACATACATTCAAATGGACCTATTCACATGGCACCAACGACGCATACAGAATCGCGATACCGAATTTCTGCATCCCGGCAACTCAGCCGCCGGACGCTGAATGCGTATGCCGCATACAAAATTACCATTACAATATATGGACCTGACATGGATACTTTTGCAACGGAGAATATATCATAGACGCAGGAGCATTTTAAGATCCTTTACACAAATAGTGCACTATGTAAAAATCGACCTCTCCTATTGGTCGATCCATCTCGTATTACGATATGTCTGCGTGATGCCATCCATTTCTGTCAAGAGCTCTCGTGGTGTAGAGGTTTATACAGCTGGGTCTCACCTGGACGGCCTGGGTTCGAACCCCGTTGCTTTTTTATATTATTATTTTTTAAGATTATGTTTCTAAACAGTTTTTTTCTTGATTTTGGGTATGTCTTGGGTTAGCACCTGGTTAGTTTCCTTTTCTTGAGCCCCCGTAGCGAGCGACGCGAACGGAGAGCCATGCGGATCGACCAATAGGAAAGGCCGATTTTTATATAGTGCACTATTTGTGTAAAGGATCTTATAATGCGACGCAGGATATTTTTCAGTATGAATTGAATCGTCATAGGTGTTAATTTACTACACGCTATAGTGCATGGCACTGCGACTATTTTAGTACTGATTGAAGAAATACGTGAATTCGATGCAGCCAGGTTTTCAACCGCGATTCCGTATCTCGGATACGCGTATCTCGCATACAGTATCCTCGTGTGAAAGAGCTCTTAGGGCGGGCGCCAAATGTAAATGAGGGCTGTTGTTGCCATGATACCTACAACTTTTTATTCGTATCATGGGCTGTTGCCATGAGTATAAGTGACCCTTATGTATACGCCTTATTCCTGACATTATTATTAATTTTAGGAAAAAATGTATAGGAATATTTTTCGTAGAAAATTTTATGAGGAATATTTTCTAGTATAGGTATTTTTATCTAAAAGTGCACCGTTCTCGAGATAATCTAGAAAACTTGAAAAAGGGGGTAAAAACGACGTCCTACGGGATGAAGCACACTATTTAAGGGTGGGACTTTTCAGTTTAGTATTTCTTATGTTATCCCTAACATTCCTACCAATTTTCAAAACTTTCGGAATTTTGTCCGATATAAATCGCAATATTACTGAATTAATGGTATTATTGGATATTCTGTCTCTTTTAGTGATTCCAAGCATGGCTCTCTCCATTGCTCTTTGAACCACTCTTAGATTTTCTCTGACTTTCTTGTTAAAGTTTTTGCGCCGTATATTATTACCAGTAACAAGCACTATTCATACACTTTTCTTATCAGCCATATGGGCATATTACTTTTAAATACCTCTCATAGTTTGCCAAAAGCAGCCCAACCCAAACCTATTATGCGCTGTATCTCGTGCGTTTGGTGTTTCTTTCCAATTTGTATTTCGTGACCGAGGTATTTGTACATATGCGTCTCTTTTATCTCGGAGTCGCCTATTCTGATGTTTTGTGCAAGCACTAGATTTGTCATTGTTTGAGTTTTACTTACATTTATTCAGAGACCGAATTTTGATGAGGCCTGTACTATTCCTTCAAGCATTTGTTTCGAATCGCCTATGTTATTTGTGATAAGAAGGATATCATCTGCGGATCTGTGTCAGCCTTTCGCCATCGGTATTGATGCCTCTATTCTGGCGTATTCGAGGACAGCTGTGAAAAGTTTAGGCGAAATGGTGTCCCCTTGTCGAACCTCTTGTTTTGTTGCAAATTGCTTGGAGATGGTCGTTTGTCCCGTAACCTTTCCTAAAGCCACTAGCCGGAGTAGCCGGCCTGTTCCCTTGATTGATAAAAATCTAATTTACCTTCCAGACGCTTGACAAATGATTCTGGTAAATAACTTATACAAATGGCACAGGAGGATTGCCTATCTATAGTTCTCAAGCTCGGTGATGTCACTTTTTATAGGGAAGTATCGTTATGGCTTTGTTTTACTGCGCTGGGATTATTCCATTTTCCTTAAGTTATATAGATCTTTAATCCATTTTAGTAGCGTTTCTCCTTCAAGTTTTACCGCCTCTATCACTATGATGTCTTTGCCCGGCGCTTTGTTATTTTTCATTTCTCTTAACGAGTTTTTATCTCTTATACGGATATTTCCGACATGTCCTCTGATCCTTGGTTAGTTTGGGTTTGGTTTTATAGAGATGTTGTTGGCTATTGTGCGTTTGTTGATGTTTACTTGTGTAAAGTTGAATAAAGAAGTTTTCTGATATTATCATCAGTTTTCTTCTGTCCGTTGTTGCTACACCTTGGTTGTCTTTTAATTTAAAAATCCCTTCCTTCCCATCTGATAGTTTTCTTCGCAACACCTTCATATTTTTGTTCGGTTCTAGAGTTTGCCTTACATTTTCTGTATTGAATTTTTTTACATCTTTTCTAATTTCTTTAGATATTCTTTTGTTCAGCTGTCTCAGGTCCTCAGAGTTGCCGTCATTTTGTTTTAGCATTTTTCTTCTTAAGGATAACATATTTTTCGTGTTTTGTTGTTTTTCGCCATTATGTTTACAATGTCGTTTTTCCTCTTATTTAATGGCTCTAATTATATTCTTATTTATGGTTTCAGAATCAGTTATAGTCTCCTATAAGAAAAGTTTGACAACATCCAGGTTCAGTAAGGCCTCTCTCGATGTCTTCGTAATATTGATCTATTTCTTCTTCGGCTGTCGATGTTGCTGCATAGGCTTGGATAATTTTCATTTTAAGTTTATGGTTTAGACGGAGTATTACGTATGCCATGCGTTTAGATACGCTTGCGATGCTTATAATATCTGGGGCATGCTTTTTGTTTATCAAGAAGCCTGTCCACTTTACCCTTACGGTATAGGATCTATCCTGACTAAAGCGTAATTCATTATTCACGACAAATAATATTTATTTGGTGTTTAATCGCGGACATGTAAATATCATGGCAACCTATTTAAAAATGGATTCATATCAATTTGTTCGGTGTTGTCGGGCAGAGAATGTGAAAATGAACAACAAAATCAATTAAAGAAAAATTAACAATTCTTATTTTTTTCAATTTGTTAATTAAAAAAAAGATAAATATTTATTAGATACCATATGTCCAAAATTGCAGGCCTCGAAATGTGGTGTTGCCTAATGAATGAAGTTGCTAAAATTCATAATTTATCGTGGATATCATTAGTGACAAGCTTGTCAAATTCATTAAAGTGGGAAGCAGTAGACTGGCTTATTTGAAGTCGGCTATTGGGCAAATCTTTTGACGAGGTTCGCATAGAGTTCCCTCTTCATTTGCAAAACTTACCGATTTGTTGAATTCGTTTATTGAACCTGTCAATGGGGAACAGTCTGTCCATGCCGCTGCTACCTTAGTTTACGGAAGATTACATGTGCTGCGTCTGGCGCTTCATTTGAACAAAACTTGTGAAAGTGATGAAGCTTTGGCAACATTATTTACATGTCATGTAGTTATTAACCCTTCCAAAATAGTGAGTACATGGCTACAAGCTAATTTGCCTAAAGATTTGAATGTCTTTTGTGCCGGCGCTATCTCGGCCTGCTCCTCATATCCAACCGAAGCGCCACACTTCGTTCTTCGTTCATTAATGGTGTGTCAAGGATCGGGATCAAAACAGGCATATTAGTGGTCGCCAAACTGTCAATTGCGAGGTACATCAATAGCTCGCAAAGGCAATTCTGGTAGCTCATCACAAATTTTAAATTAAAAAAATACATTTTCCGCAACTTCCCTAACCCAAACTAACCTAAACATTTAATCATGGCATATTTGAATATAACATAGGGGTCCTAGTGCTAGTCAGATATTCATGTTTTAATTTTGAGAGGCTCCTAAGGATCCCCGCGAAAAATATGCTGCTTCTATAGCAAAATTCGAAAATATTAATTTTCAAGCTATAAAGAACTACAGTATAAGAGTAAACTTAAGTATTGTGATCTAATCTCAAATATGTTTGTTCTGGTACAATATTTAACCTAAATTATAAAATGGTGCCACTCTTCTTGAAAGGGAGTTTAGAAAGATGATGCACGAAATGTTCCGTTTTAAAATTAATTATGCTTAATCATAAAAAAATTGTCTCAAGACCTCTGCTATATACAAATAAATGTATATAGAATAAGAATTATTTAGGTACGATCTCGATCATAATGGTACTATAATTTTAGAATATGCAATTTCAAATTATATTGATATTACTTACTTAAAAATGGAGTTCCGCCAGAAGAATGTGGTACAAAATGAGCTAACGCTAGCAGCATAATGATTTCCATAATTAATTGAGAACATCCTATGGATATTTTCATATGCCCATTTGGTGGTATCCAGAATGATAACAATAAACATGTTGCAATAACTAAAACAGACACTGTAATAATTTAAATTTCTATGTTTTACAAATTCTGATGTTAATAACTTCTCCTCGATTAAAATCAAAACACTCCCAAGAATGTATAAATGACAGTTATTACTAACCAATTTTTAAAATAAAAAGTCACCTAATTTTTACAGTAAAATAAAATCAGTTTACCCCGTGTTCTGGGCAGCGAATATTAAATATTAAACCAAAATAAAATATTCCTTCCAAAGCAAAACTGGTTGATCCAAGATAATATTTAATAAAATAAAAATTTATTTAAAGCCGTATATATCTGACAACTTCGGGACCGTATCCAAATGAACGCGGGCACATTAGCAGCAGCAGTTCGCTGTTGGCTTATGGTGTAGGCAGCGAGGGTAATATTGCCAATTTCATGAATTGCAGCTGTTATTTTCCTAGCAAGTACAGAAAGAGATACTTTCGCACACGCTACTACCTGACCGACGATCGGACATGCAGTCGAATGCGGGAAAGGACACTTTCCGTATGCGTTAAGAACATAGATTTTCTTACGCAAAACAGTTTTGCGCCGCCACTTACTAAATTTCTAAATCCAGTCATAGATAGATTTAATAGCGACCATAATTCTATTATAGTCAAAAGAGAAATAATCTAAAAAATAGACATCGCACATTTGAAAATTCGTACCAGACAAACTTCAAAATTGAACAAACATTCTAAACAACAAAGAAATCTGGGCAGGAAGGGACATCGAGACAATTTGGAATGATAAATACCTCGGAATCACAGTTAGCGACAAGAAGCAAGAATGGATAATACACGAAATCTAAGGCTTCATGACAAAAAGACGGACATATAAGGTACCGGACAAAATAAATGCATTAATGGAATCATTAAAACAAAATGTTGAAAGACAAAAGAAGATTAGATCTCGAGAAAATGCCTAGAGATAGAAAAACTTCAAGAAAAATATGACATTTTAAACATGCATAAAAAAAAATAAGGAAATTATAAGTCGGTATAGAAAACTTCAAGCAACAATATTTACACATTGACTGCCCACAACGCGCTTGGCGCGTTGACTGGAACTTCGACGGTGTGCCCACACCGCGCTAGGCGCGTTCTTGTGTCTATTAGTTTCTGCGCACCACAGAAAGACCGGGCATAACTGCACGCGCTTGCTAATACGACTGGGCGTTTAGTACTGGTTCAAACGTAATGTGAGTAGGTTGGTTCCGATTTATTTTTTTAATTGTGCTTTTGGCGGTCTTTTTTATTCGAAAAGTTGATTGCACTGTTATAAGCGGTAAGGATCATTTCGTATCTACTTGTATTCCTTTTTAGAGTATAATATACAGGGAAAAAATGCATTGTAAAGAAAATATGGTCATTATTTTTTCGTTTTTTTTTACAGTGAACGCGCTAGGTGCGTTGATGGGCACCGAATACTGGTTTTATGCAAAATCGCTATTTTATATCGGACCAACAGCCTGGTTGTTCAAAAGATGTTAGGCACTTACCCAAAAGACCTAGATGTGACCCTAAGAAAGGCCTCACTGATGATGTACAATATATGAGTAATAAAAACATTTTTTTCAGAACGCGTATGGCGCGTTTATGGGCACTGAGCGTGGTTTTTATGTTACTCAGTGCCCACAACGCACCTAGCGCGTTTTTGTTTTTTTTTATAAAAAAAAGTTGAAAATCCATATTTGAATTCATTTGTAACAACTTTTAAGTATTTAATTTAAAAAATATCCGAAAAACTGTAGTGGCACCTGACGCAATAGTCGTTTTTGGCGTGGGCAGTGAATGTGTTAAGGGATAATAATAAGGAAATAATTCTAGCCGCAGAACCTAAGGTTATGAGATAGCCGCAATATGTTAAAAAACTTTTCGACGATGACAGACCCCACTTAACACAATTGACAGGCAACAAAATAAATGAAAGAGGTCCAGAAATATCCAGAGATGAAGTGGTTCCTGCAATAAGGGCACAGAAAGAGAGAAAAACTATCGAACTTGACGCCTGACGAAATGTACGCAGAAATATTTAAATTTATTGCAGAAAATGAGAGCAAAAGTTTGGACCTAATAACATCATTATTTAACAAAATCTATAACTCAGACAAAATACCATCCGACTTGTTAAAGTCAACATTTCTACACTGCTAAAAAATCTATCTCCTTACAATACGATGATTATTAAATGATGAGTCTCTTGTCCACGTACTAAAAAGTATCCCTAATCGGCCACATGCCGGTCTACAGAAAATCTGAACACCAGATGAACAACGCACTCACTTTGGATTAGGAAATGAATTGGGCACACGTAAAGCTTTCTTCTCTTTAAATGTAATGACACAAAGGTGTGGAACAAAGAACGTAATTGTGTATGCAGATTTCACCGATCATCGAGGAGTTTGATTGCGTTAAGCATCAAAAGATGATGATCGAAATTTCAAGAGCAAGTGGAACAGACGAAAAGAAGAAGATTATATCCGTTTAGAAAATTATACTTTGTGAACGATCAGAAGGATTTAAATAAACTGCGTTTTACATTTTATTAGTTGTGTATATTTTATTTGCATGGAGTCTTTTACAACTGTCAGTGGAGCTACCGATCGATTCTGTGTTTAGTACATTAGTCAGTGCCATGACAGGCATATTTTAACAGGTTTGATAAAAATCAGTTATTACAAATTTTGCGAGTAGCTTTTGCCTTAATATTAAGTACAATCACTCAAAAAGCTGATCAAAGACAATAGCATCATCGCAGAACTTTATTTTAATCAAAAAGCAGTTATTAAAGTCAATTCAAATGAAGCGAGGAGTGAGACAAGGATGTATGCTTTCGTAGATGCGATTCAATATTTATTCAGAAGAAATCATGAAAAATGCATAAGAGGACGAAAACAGAGGGCTACAGTAAACGGAAACCTGATAAACAACATCAGATATGCTGATGATACAATTATAATAGCAACCTCCGTAGACGACTACAGTGACTTTTAGAAAAAGTGGCCAGAGTTAGTGAAGAACACGGACTGGCTTAAACGCTAAAAAGACCAAGTTTATGCTCATATCAAAGAAACCTCAAGCCAACGAATTTTCTTTCAAAAATTAAGCGATTGAAAGAGTAAATTAATATAAATACTTAGGCACTATGATAAATCAAAACAATTGTTGCTCGGAAGAAATCCAAATACAAGCAAGAGCTAACTTTATGAGGAGGAAACGAACATTCTGCAGCAGGACCCTGCGTTGGACTTGAAAGTAAGATTGCTAAAATGCTGTGTTCTCGGTTCTCTTTTACGTAGTAGAATGCTGGACTTTAAAGGAAACAGAGATACAGGGACTACATGATTTTGAGATGTGGTTGTATTGACGGATTCTCAAAATAAGTTGGACGAACGTAATTACAAATGTGACTGTTATCTAAAGGATAAAGAAAGAAAAAGACCTACTGATTACTGTATGGAGACGAAAATTATAGTATCTGTGACCTGTGACACATAATGCGTGGAGAAAAATATAACTTATTGCAGCTAATATAGAAGGGAAAAATTCAGGGAAGAAGCGTGGGAAGAACACAACATTCCTGGCTACGAAACAGCGAGAATGGTTTAATTACTCTACAAATCAAATGTTTAAATCCGCAGTATCTAAAGTTTGAGTAGTCTTGATGATTGCCAACCTTCGAATCGAGGACGGCGCTTGAAAAAGAATGAATAATAGAATTTATTTCATCGTTTTCAGTTAATCAATGTATGGACTAAGTGGCATTTTGATTATTCGATATAATAATAAATTAAAGGAATCTATATCTTTTACCCTGTCCAAATATCGATTCGGACTTTGATAATGGCAATTAGGACAATGAGACTATACCTACCTAAAAATGGTGTAAAAAAAACTATGTTGTAAATAGTTGATGATCTTCTAATTTCGAAGTGGAAGCCAAATGAAGGAGTTGTTGCATTATTTACGTCGAAATCAAATACAGCCGCGTCTAAAATTAACCATTGTGATGTTCCATGCTGACGCTGCAATAAAATATTAAAATTTGAAAAAGTTTTAAACAAATAAATTGAGTAACTAGGTTCGAAATACCCAAAGGATACTGCCAAGATTATTCAAAATTTATATCAAGCTGAATATATTTGGTATAACAATATTCTCAACAGAACTGATAAACTTATACGTCACATTGGTACTATGGCTTGACGAAACATTAATTTACCTATGGCTGTTGATGGTTCTAGGGTAAATTAATCGAAGTATTCCCGCCGAATAATTAAACTCGCAACAAGTGGCAATTACTATTGCCGTTGTAGTACCTAATACTGTTACTTACATGGGCGTAGACAGGGAGGGGCCAGGGGGGGCCATGACCCCCCTGGGAATTTAACCGACTCATGACTTGTGTAAAAATTGGGCGTGGCTCCCCAAAAATTTCCGCTTCAAGTGCCACTACTGCGGCCTTGTCTACGGCTCGCCCCCCCCCTGAGAAAAAATCCTATCTACGCCCATGGTTACTTATAAGATAAATCGAAATATTCTATAACTCAGTTGATTTGAATTTGTTAGTCAAATTGTTAACTTATACTTCTGCTTGGATTTTTTATGTAGAATGAAAGCTGGGAGTGTTACAATGTTACTTTATTCAAATAAAAAAGAATAATGATAACAAATAACGTAAACTAAATAGCAATTAGTGTTCTAAAAGCCGAAATTAATTGTTAGTTCCATCAGCAGAATGACCTCCTCCGATCCGAATGGCTAGGTCTCTATACCACCGTCTACGTACTAAATAAGTCCAAGCATTTCTTTGATGGTGGGAAAATGCCGCCAGTGACCTCGAATCACATCGACAAGCGTCCGCATTCAAGCTACGGTAGTCATTCAATAGGAACTGTAACATTATCGTAGGGAATTGTAATAACGACATATACTAATAAAATATATTTTATTATATTGGCATGATTAAAATTTTGTATTGGTATTAAATTAAAAATAATGATTGTTTGTTTTATTACATTAGTGGAGCAATATAGGATTATAAAACGCTGTGTCTAGACTCCTGGTACCGGTATCCGAATAAATCCCGGTAAAACGATGACGTATATATAATGACGTAAAAATCTACCGGTATTTATATACCGCTATGCTAGCCTCCCGGTACCGATGTCCGCATAAACCCCGGTATGTATTGATGACGTAATATTCTGCCGGTGTTTCTATTAATTCCGTTAGATTTTATAAAATAATTAGCATTTAAAGATCCTTTACAGGCGTAGCCGACTATATCAAAATCGGCCTCTCCTATTGGTCGATCCGCATGACCCTCCGCTCGCTTCGCTTGCTACGGGGGCTCAAGAAAAGGAAACTAACCAGGTGCTAACCCAAGACATACCCAAAATCAAGAAAAAAAACTGTTTAGAAACATAATCTTAAAAAAAAATGAAAAAAGCAATGGGGTTCGAACCCATGCCGTCCAGGTGAGACCCAACTATCTAAACCTCTACACCACGAGCTCTTGCGACAAATTGATTGCATCATGAAAACATATTGTAATACGAGAACAAAATCTACCGAGATTATTGTAAATACTGGTAGACCATTACGTCATCATACCGCCATTATATTTTACCGGGATTTATTCGGATATCGGTACCGGGAGGCTAGACACAGCGATTATAAAATACAGATATCTTAAGGGGTGGAAATTAATAATCTAAAATTTTTAAATATGATTTTTATAGGTCGTTACCAAGTCATCTATTTTGAATCGATATGACGTCTTTTCGTTGTTGGTATGCATGTTTAATTCAAATATTGTCCGTCAATTTTGAACCAGTTCCCGTTATCGGAAAAAGGTGAAATTTGGTATAGGTACTTATGTAAACCCAATGAAAATGCAATATAATATATTTAATTTCGTTCTAAATCCAATATGGTGAACGCCTCAAGATGACAGCATACCTTAAAGCAAAAATAAGTATTATTTAAATGCACGAAAAGCAAAATAATAAGATTGCAGTTAAATGTTTATTATAGTAAATAGCGCAGTGATCTTTTAAGTCCGAGTTAATCACAATGGGTACAAATTTGTATTTATTTTTGCTTACAATCTTGTTTTCTTGTTTTTAGTGCACATGAATAAAATATTGTTTTTAGAAATACTGTTTCAAAGCTTTCGTTTTTTTCACAATTTTGTTTCTTTTTCTGTATTATATTAAGTTTTGTAAAATCTTCACTTTTGATTTTATCTCAGCAAATTTAAGTGTATAATAACTAGTACCCTTGTGTACAACGATATTAAATAGTAATTTGGTCAAAAGCTGCTGTGGAAAATTCTTCCTTAAGTTTGGCTACCAAATAGACTTTGCTTGTCATGATAAACCTTTAGCTCACTGAAAAAAATCTAGAACTCTCGCTCTGAGAAGTATTACCGAAGTTAAGACTAACGGCGCAACAATTTTTAAAAATACATTTTCTTAAAAAGTATTCAGCAACGTAAACTAGGACATTACCTTCTTCATTTGCAAAATTTTGATAATCGTAAGTTTCAATTCTCAAAATTGGAATTAAGTTTTCTTTATTTTCTTGCAAAAATGTACTCTTCTATAATAACTCGAGGGTTATGAGCAGCAAAATATCAGAATTTTTTAACGAATCAAATTATTTTAGCGCAAATATATTTTTTAAAACTCTGCAAATTGCTGGATTTGTAGCATTTCCATACGCATTTCTAATTTGCCAAAAGTAGCTTTTTAAGTAATGCTGATTCAAATGACGAATTAGATGGAATCTGTAGCTTTTTGTGCAACATTTCATATACCTTTAAATTGAAGATATTGGTAATTTCCATCCATATTTTCACAGAGGAAACTAACAACACTCTATACGAGAGGCGCATGTTGAATTTATTTTCCACTTGCTAGTCACGTTTTAAACAGAAAACAAAACATTTTAGTGAATTGTACAATTTTATTATTTTAATTTGTTCGTTAACTATTATAATTACGTCCCTACTGGATCTATAGGGCACCGGAAAAACCGAAACACTGTCACCCGAACTAACACAATTTTTATCAACATATCAATAAGAAATGCGATTCGCCATCACACAAAAGTTAAAATTATTGAAAAAAAAAGTCCAATATGTATATTGAAATATTAATTTTAACATAGCAGGGTGCGAAAACTTCCTTGAGAGTAGTGTCAAACAATGTTTATATTACGGTTAATACGAGAAGTTAGTTAATTCGCGAATTAGCTGGCTAAAACGCGAATTAGCCAGATGCCAAGAATAAAACCCGAATGTCTGTTAATTTCACGTATTATCCAACGTCATACGTCAACAAACCAACAAAACCAACCCAAACGACTCCAAGAGTTAGTTTGGGTTAGTTTTGTTAGTTTGTTTACGATGGATAATACGCGAAATTAACATTCGTGTTTTATCCTTGGAATCTGGCTAATTCACGTTTTAGTTGGCTAATTTGTGAATTAACTAACTTCTCGTAACATATGGACTTGCAAAAACTAAACGCTTACTAAGCCAGGTCCCGCAAATCACTCGGTAGGAAGAGGACGGCGAGGAGCGGCGCGGCGCGCGGCGTCCGTAGGGGGATAATTTACAGCGGAGAGCGCAAGTGCGTAGATTGGCCTGATTAGTATTAGTAAACGGTGCCTATACCCTTCATGTGACCATTATCATACATATGCAATAAAAATTGTACGTCTGGCATTTAGTAGAGTGTCCAACGCAGTAAAAGCCTTCTATAAATGATTTTTGTGGGCACCTCGGGGTTACAAGCTGAAATTTTCACAGAATGAAGGCTTTATTATATTAATTCAAAATCCGAAGGTAATAAAAAATCATAACGGGCAAAAGGGCAGTATACCTAAAAATCGAGATTATTATATGAACGTGAAGGATATTAAATTATGAATGTTTTCATATAAAATTCATTTTCATTTTTGTACGAATTATATTTTTTATCATTTGGTTAAATCAAAAAATTGAAATATCTCCCTTCGAACCTGGGCAAAATCTGATTGAAATATACTCATTTTTGTATTCACCTCGCATTCTCTCCGAAATGAAGTCTTAAATCAATAATTTTTATTCTCGCAAAAAGTTTGCCTTAAGTATTTAGAATACATAGGTGCATGAATACATTTTTTTTCTCAAATGGTAATGGAAAAATAGAATTAAATGAAAAAAAGTAATTTTCTTCTAGGCGCGACCGTCCGATCTCGCGCTTCCCGAGTACTCTCGTATCTCACTTTTCTTCATAGCTTCCTCTCTCTCGCGCCTATTGTACAATACAATAAGTGATTTTACACCATTAAGGGTTAGAATACTAATAATAATAATAGCTATTATTAATTGAATAAAGTCAATGAAGACATTTTCGATTATACTGAAATTTATTTTTCCTATACGCTACTAGGTAATAAAGAAGTAGAAAAAAAATCATATACCTAATGCAACTGCTATTAAAAAAAAGATTAGCTTTTATTCAGAATAGATAAATTGGAAATGTAAAAAATCTTTATAATAACAAAATCTATTTATCTTCAGTGTCTGTATCTTCTTCAGGAATACACACAATGACTTCAATATTGCCTTCCAGTATTTTTTTGCATGATCCTATGCAACCTATTTAATTTCTTCTACGTGTTGCATTCAAACATTCTAATAAAACATTATTTAATTAAGTTTTATTATGTACCGATTTAATCTAATAATAAGTTACCTTTTTACATCCACATTTATTCATCCACTCTGTTTTTAGTTAAAAAAAAACAGTTAACGAACTTTTTATCTGAACGAGCACTCTCATAAAACGAATTTCAAGTTCGCAGCTATAGTGAGGGATTTACCAATATTTTTGATAAGAAAACAAATTGCGAACCAATTGACAACAAATTACTATCCTCTATAGTCACGAAGAAGCTGATACTAGGATTTTGTTGCATTATACTCTCTGTTAAACATTGTATGTATTATTTCACAGGCATACTGGACTCCAATGACACTGATGTACTTGTACTTCTGGTACATATTAAAAATAAGTATATATTTCTAGGGAATTTGGGGTAAAATGTGGAATAGGAAATTCGTTGCGATATGTGGCCGTTCATGGCATCAACCTAGAAGAAAAACTTGCAAAAAAACTACCTACATTTCATGCTCTAACGGGTTGTCATGCAACCAGCCAGTTTTCAGGATTAGGAAAAATAAAATGTTGGAAAATTTATCTAAATTATTCCGACTATTTAGACGGTATTGGGTCCAGGAATTTTCAGATGGCATGTTCAATAACATAGAGAAATTTATCATAAAATTATTTTCAACAAATCCAAACCTTTCGTCTATTAATATTTTCAGGACACTATTGGCCTCTTCATCGCTAATTGAAAAAACTAGCCCCTACAAAAAATAGTTTAAAATTTCGCAGTATGAGAGCACATTATAAAACTAAGGTGTGCTTCAGTTCTTTAGAACCAAATCCCCTATTACCAGAGGTGACAGAATGCGGATGGGCATTTGAGGAGGCAGATGATATCCAAATTATCCCCAATTTTAACAACACCAGCATTTCCTTCGGATGTAAAAGTATTTATTGCATGTGGATGTAAAAAAAGGTAAATTATTATTAGATCAAATAGGTACTTAATAAAACTTAATCAAATAATTTTTTTATTAGATTGTATGGAAGCAAGCTTGTAGACGTAGAAGAAATTAAATAGGTTGCATAGGATCATGCAAAAAACTACTGGAAGGCAATATTGAAGTCATTATGTCTATTCCTGAAGAAGATACAGACACTGAAGATAAATATATTTTGATATAAAGATTTTTTTTACATTTTGAGTTATTCTGTTCTGAATAAAAGCTAGTCCTTTTTTAATAGCAGTTGCATTAAGTATATGATTATTTTTCTACTTCTTTATTACCTAGCAGCGTATAGGAAAAATAAATTTCAGTATAATCGAAAATGTCTTCATTGACTTTATTCAATTAATAATAGCTATTATTATTATTAGTATTCTAACCCGTAATGGAAAAAAAACATGTATTCATGCACCTATGTATTCTAAATACTTAAGGCAAATTTTTTGCAAGATAAAAATTTTTGATTTGAGCCTTCATTTCGGAGAGAATGCGAGGTGAATACAAAAATGAGTAGATTTCAATCAGATTTTGTCCAGGTTCGAATGGAGATATTTCAATTTTTTGATTTATTTTGCCGTAAGGGCCAATGTAATCTGCATATTTCAAGCAATGATAAAAAATATAATTCGTACAAAAATGTAGATGAATTTTATATGAAAACATTCATAATTTAATATCCTACACGTTCATATAATAATCTCGATTTTTAGGTATACTGCCCTTTTGCCCGTTATGATTTTTTATTACCTTCGGATTTTGAATTAATATAATAAAACCTTCATTCTGTGAAAATTTCAACTTGTAACCCCATCATAATGATCGAGAAAATAAAATACTAGCACGCAGTTATTTTCTTGGGTATATTTAATTGGATATTGCGAGTTAGGGCGTAGTTATAAATATCACTAATGCTTATTGAATCTTTTTATACGGACTAAAAACATGTAATAAACCTAAAACTATAAGTATTTAATCACACGTCTAATCAACAAAAGAAGAATGCTCCGAATAATGCTTCTAAATTAAATTTTATTTGTTTTTCATGTTTTCTGGTTATTTTTCAAAGCAAAAAATATTATTTAGGAATATTAGCTATTATTTTAACTGTACGTAAAGCCCGATTTTTGATATGGAATTTTCATTATGAAAGTATTTCGATATCTCAAATATGTTTGAACGAATTTACTGGAGTATTCGAAATAGCGATACAAATGAAAAAAATATATAGCACGTTTTTATTTGTATTGTTATGGTTTTTATTCGGGTAGCTTTAAAATATGTTTTTCGTGTTTATCTTAAGTATTTCTGATGACTCAAATTAACAAAATCTTATTTTCTGAATACACTTTATCAAAAATTTAATTCGTCCCCTATCTCACGTACAGACGTAACTATAGTGCGCCAAGCGAGTGAACCTTAACAACGACTGAAGGGGGTAGAGGACTAGCACGTAAAAAATCTTGCCTTCCCATAGGCGCACGAGGTTATTCTTACCATATTATGATTGATAATATTGATTAGCTTAAGACGTTAAAATTAAGCGCACCATTTTTCTAATAAATTTTGCTAACGAAACTACAGTAAACGTCTGGCAACAGTGTGCCTTCTTAAAAATCTTTGTTTTGACTATTGTGACAGTTGACAGTAAAAAGGAGGATGGATATTTACAAGTAAAATTTAATTTTGTTTAATGGGGCTATGGCTATGAGTCGTTTTAAATTAGGACCGGAACAAAATGGAGGTCTCTCGTTCGATGCACATGTATCCTAGTTAATATTTTCACCCGACAATTGATTTTCAGATGTGTTTTGTCTATATTTCTACCGCTTTTGTGAAGTGGTGCTGAAATTTTGTGTCAAAACTCGAACTTTGAGGGCATTTTTTCGGTTCAAATGTAGCGGATCTTCCGGCTTTTTTGGCTTACACTACTATATAGGACACCCCCTTTCTAGTGAAAAAAGAGAATTTGCAAAATCGACAAAACATATATATCACCAGACCCTACAAGCCAAATAATATAAATAACCACACAGTTCGGCATCGGCAATTTCCACGCCAATGGCTAAAGCAAGTCGCTGCCGAAATTTTAAAATATGTAAAAAAAATTAGGTGTTGGTCTAGGGTCAAAGTGTATTAAATATATCCTGCGACCAATCACGAAACTGCCTCCTCGCTAAAAATCAAGTAAACGTCGCACTGTTGCCTATTGTCGCGTATTTTAAATAGCTTGAAGGCGAATAAAATATAAACATTATAAATATTATAGTATACTTATTCCGTATTCCGCATTTCCCTGCGTAAATAAAATAGTAAATAATAGAAGACACTAGTATTAAGGAAAATAACAAAATTAAGTATTCAAGTAGGAAATATAAATATGTAAATTCACTATAGGAAACTAGACAGAAAATAAATTAGGATTATTGGGAAAAAAATGTGGCAGCATCTAAATATGCGAGGACACTTTTTGCCCGCATTCTTTCCGTCCAGGTTCTTTTATTTGGCAAACAGTAGCACTTAATAAATTTTTCAGAAGAGCGGAAATGAAAAAATCACTTGTATTAAAGTTGTCGTAGATTTTTTACTCGTGATCAAAGAGATACGAAATTTTTTCGTAATATCGCATTTATATGGTAAAATGTAACATTATTTATGAACTCAGTTTTTTTTTTACTTTTTGTAGTTGTTCCAAAAATACGTAGATACGTGAGATTTTTTTTTATTGTAATGTTGGATAGGGCATACCTGTTTTTGGTCAGATTATCAATTACTTAAATTGGAGGCAGTTCTTTTCTTTGGGCAAATAATGATGTCACTGTACCTACCTTTTTGCGTTTGACATCTACCCAGAAGATTTGTGTTTTATTTTAAAACTCAAGTGAGTCAACTAATTTTACATGTCAAATCTTAATAAAAATATTGCCAAACACTATTTTTACAAAAAAAATCTTATCAGTAAACAGTAAACTAAAGAAAAAATACTACTATACTACTACCACCAAATGCTGGAGAACAATTTCTGCTTTATGCTGTAATAGGCACTATTATTATGACGTAATAACGAAAAATTGCTTCAATTCGGGATTCCTTATAACAGGTATAAGTAGTGCTGAGCGAGGCTGGTCTTGGTCTTGCGGTCATTTTTACAAGACCAAGGTCTTGTAAAAAAAAGCAAGTCCAAGACCAAGACTAAGACCAGCTCCAGGTCTGCAAGACCAAGACCAAGACCGAGCAGTGCTAGACTTATGCAAGACCAAGACCTAGTATTGTAAGACTGACGCAAGACCAAGACCTAGCATGCAAAAGTCTTGCGGTTTTGCGTTTTTTTTCTTCGCAATTTTTATTTGTTGGCATATTGCCCTTAAATCTGGGATTTGAATTGTTGGGACAAAATATGGAGATAGAACTTCCTATAATAGTGTAAGTGCCCAGCGACATAAAGTTGCATTTATGAATACTGTCTTGGAAATTTTTGTGTGGCTTAATTGCGGCTAGTCTACCACCTTTTCCCTTTATGAAAACTTTCGTAGTGGGGGCGTTTGCTTTCCAGTTCTTCCGAAAGCCGACCATTTCGCGTAGTGCAAAAAATTTATGGATACTGTTTTTATTTTTAATGTAATCGCGAGGCAAGTTTATGAAACGCGCGAAAAAAAAAGTGTCCGACAAAAATTTTGGGGCGTTAAGGGTGTCCGACAATTCAAACACATCCAATTCATGACTTAAAAAAATTTATGAATAACGAGCTGATTTTTTCAGGATTAGTTAATAAAAATACATTTTCCGATTTTCCAGTCCGACACTGGAAAATCGTCGGTTTCATGAAGCCAAAAAATTGACGAATAACTGTCGGACAAAAAAGAATCATGTATATAAAACAAGTACTCGACATGTGGTATAACTGTCCGACAAATATGTCGGGACCAATCTGCAGTCCGACAAGAAAACATCAATTTTAAACAGCATTATTTTTCAAGTATTCATTAATTGTGATAAAGTTTTATAAGCTACTGTAAATGGATTGTGAAATGCGTAAATAGTTAATAATATGTATTGAAACCTTGATTGAAACTTACCGACGCCCAGTATATGTATTACCTTCTGAAAGTCGACAGTCAGACACGTGATCGTACAATTTTTTACAAACCTATTTCGACCCATCCATTACGTTGTGTATTTAGTAGCTCCCAAATTCTTTTAGAGTTTGGAGCCGCAATAATTCTTTTGTATTTTCCTTCTTGGGAACTCTTGTTTCCCCCTTTTTTTTCTTCCTTATCTTAGCAATTAATACACCAAGAACATTTAAAACATTTACTAAATAAAAGGAACCAGTGAGCACATGTTAACCCATCAGATAACCCTGACGCCCTACTAATAGAACGGCATCTTTAAAAATAACTGCGCACGCCAATGGTGAGAAATTTGGCTCGTCATCTATAAGTGAGTTTCGGGACAATCTTATTTGACAGTTCCGCGCCGTATTGCTTGCGCAGCGCTGCATGTTTTTGTTTAACTTAATTATAAAAGTGAATAAAAATGGCCGAATATAACATCAAGTTTGCTAGGTAAGTATATTACTCAAGAAACATTCAATAACTTATTAGTGTTAGCTTTATTTTCATGTATATATACCAAAATAACAATATATTTACTGATAACTTCAGGCATGCTAGTCGTTGGCAGCGAGCCGCCATTTATTGCCGTCCTTTATATAGGCCGTTAGAAATAAGAGCTATTTTACGAAATAAAAATTTGATTACTCATATTATTTTGTAAGTAATGAGTAAAGTAAAATCTAAAATTACCTCTATTTTTCATTTTTAGAGGTTTTTCAATGCATGAAGCATTAGCAATGCTCGAGAAATGCGATTTTCCGCAGCCTTCAGCTGATATTATCATGTTACCGCCCGACGACGACTGTGAAACCGACGAGGATTCAGGCCAGGAAGATACGATGTGTATAGAAATGGAATCATTTTGAACGCAAAATAGAAAAAATAAAATAAAAAACTAACGGCTTTATAGGTATACACGGAAAATGTTATCATTCTAAATTTATTGAACTTACCTTTCAGCCACCAAATGCTTTTTTTTTACACTGAATTCTTTGTAGCACGATGAATGATACTCAATTAGTTCTTCATCGGAAGAATGCGGTAATATCACATCAGTATATTTGTGGTTGTGAAACAGTCTTGATTTTAAAAATAATTTAGACGAACAAAATATTTCTGGCGTAAATGTTTTCACTTCTTTTGTTTTTTGCTTAAAATTAGGTGTATCTTTTAGTGAATTACACAAAAAACAATTCATTTTTTAAAACTTTCAAACTACTGCAGGGATTAGAGAAAACATGGCACATAAAATGATGTTGCTTTAATGATGGAGAGCGTCGGCGTCGTCGCCATACTTGAGCATGCCTTTCGCGACTTGTATGAAAAGGTACATACGATCATATATTAAATATATGCATACGATCAGCGGATTCATGGCAGCGCAGCGGGCCACAGGTATCGCGATTTTTTCTAGAAATGTTCGATTGTTTCGTTGCCACTTACACAGCTTATTCAATAGCCTAAGCTACTCATCTTGCGGCGGCATCGTTTGATTTGGGAGTTTTATCGTCTAAAATCCGTTTGAAAACTATTTTAAATGGTAAAATTGTATAAAAATCCGAAATTTCCGGTATTTCTAGGGCAATAGCCGTAGCTTCGGAAGAATTTGTCGTGGATTTTGAAGTGAATATTCATTTTAAATTCAGCTCGCTTCGTGTCATTACATTGCCTGAAAAATCACGAGACCGTGAAACTGAGCCGCTCAAGGCACCGCCAGGATGCGTAGTGTCCGACACTCCAACTTTCCGATTTCGATAGAGATGAGTAGCTAGTTATTGAATAAGCTGTGCTTATTGTATTTACATATTCCCTTTTATTCAATGTTTACAAAATTAGCCGGTTATTTGAAAATGGGTGTATATAACATACACACTCCAAGCATTAGTACAACGACTAAATTCAAAAAAACATTTTGCTTCTTTTCTACTCGTAAGGTAATGTTTTACTGTCGGACAACTTATTCATTATGTTCTCTAGTTCATTTCAAAGCAAAAAATCGAAACAAGAAATTGTTATTCGTAAATTTTTTGGCTTCGTGAAACCGATGATTTTCCCGTGTCGGACTGGAAAATCGGAAAATGTAATTTGTCGGACAATCGGATATTTATTTTCTACATATTTTTATTAAGTAATCCTGAAAAAATCAGCTCGTTATTCATAAATTTTTTTAACTCATGAATTGGATATGTTTGAATTGTCGGACACCCTTAACGCCCCAAAATTTTTGTCGGACACTTTTTTTTTCGCGCGTTTTATAAACTTGCCTCGCGATTACATTAAAAATAAAAACAGTATCCATAAATTTTTTGCACTACGTGAAATGGTCGGCTTTCGGAAGAACTGGAAAGCAAACGCCCCCACTACGAAAGTTTTCATAAAGGGAAAAGGTGGTAGACTAGCCGCAATTAAGCCACACAAAAATTTCCAAGACAGTATTCATAAATGCAACTTTATGTCGCTGGGCACTTACACTATAAACGTTTGTAAAAAATAATTTTGCTTGTGAAATACATGCAGGTAAGGTTAGACCATAACATTCACTATTTACCACGCCCGCGCCGGGCCGCATTGTATGTAAATGAATAAGAATGTATTCAAGGAAAAAGAGAAGTCAAATTTTTTAGGAAAATTATACTCATAATTACAAAAATATAATTTGAATTTTAAACCAATTAAATTACACAAATGTCAATACATTTCTCCAAGCGTTCTTGCACATAGACCGGGAGATAGTGACCGATTTTTGGATGTGATTTTGACCAGTAAGCCCTTTGGGGGCTATAATAATACGCATATTCTGATGTTATAAAGTGATAAATAGAAGCATCATCCTGGGTTCCTCACATACAGTGTGTCCGAAAAGGATAGGAATGTATTTTGAATCTTGAAAACTAAAAGAGATCTAAAATTGGTTAAATGGAAAACGCTGTAAGATATTTAATTGCTAGTTCAATTCTGCTTTGATAATAAATTATTCTTAATGAATTTATAATCCATAATGAATATTGGGTATCCCTTTTCCTTTTCGACATATTTTCAAAACACCAAAAAAATTTATTTTTAATAACTGCTGATTTTCTGTAATTTTTTAAATTTTGTTTGTACCTACTATATTTTTTCGATAAAATATAGAACAGAGTTCAACATTCGCTCTTGTATTACGCTGTGTTGTTTCTTAATTGATCTTTGCTGTTTGTAATGTTCATTGTAATCCGCAATATTATCTATTTTAATCCTGTTATGAGATTTGAATGTTAAGTGTACGAGAGAAAAGCACAATTTTGGTAGTTTTCATGAATTTTTATTTTTCTTTTAACGAGAAATAATAATTTTTATGACACGTATATGTTTTACATATTTCATCATTAGAATCCTTTTCTGTTATTTTATTTCGTTAACTGTTTTTTTTTTGTTTTGTGTGTTGTTTTTTATTTATATATTTGTATTTTATTAAACCAAGATAGTACTTAAGAAAGGTTTTGTTTGTGGGCTTAAGGCTCTTGTCTTCTTTTTTTGCGAAATTGTAAAATAGAATTAAATGTTCTAAAAGCAGCTTTCTCCTCTTAACAGAGCCCCGATGGTGAGTTAAGAAATTATAATTGGTTTTCTTGATACCTGACCAATAATCTTACAAACACCACTTAAATTATACATTTTGGTCACAATCTTTACTAATTTTTTGAAAATATCTCAACAACGAAAGATATGGAATCATTATTAAAGCAGCATTGTACTAGAAATTAAATAGCATACAACTTTTTCCATTGAACTTATTTTCTAGCACATATAGTTGTTTCCAATCCTATAATGAGTGAGGCAAAGTACACTTTACCGCACGCGAATAGGTAAAATTATTAACGAATTTGTCATTTGCTGAGAAATGCATAAAACTGATGTACAGTTCTTCATTGAGCAATAATAATTTCGGTTTATTTCAAAGCCCAGCTAACGGGCCTGCTAAGAATCGATTTTTATAGAAGGACGTAAAATCTAGTGACTGCTATATATTTTTTCAAAGTGATGAAATTTTATTATAGTAAAATATTCTAAAAATAAAATTTCAGAATAACTGCATCTGATTATATTATCAAGAGAAATTTACATTTCAAGTCAATTATGGGCAACCATGTATTAAAAAATGAAATGCACGTTTAAATAAAATAGTTTTTCTGTTAACGCAGCAATTTATAACTGTTATCTAAGGTAGATACACAGGGTGTTTCAATATTACATGGACAAACTTAAACAAGTGACTCAGTATTTCAAAATGTGTTTTTTTTAGTATTTTTACTTAAAAAAATTACCTAATTTAGTTAAAATTTGTCGCTGTGGTACTTAATATTAAAAAACCAAAATTTTCGTAGTGACAAATACTGTCTCTTCTCCTTTATTTACTTTAAAGGAATTAAAATACTTTTTTTTATTATCTTTGTAAAAATTCCCTCCAGTAATAATCTACCAAAAAAGTGGAAGACTTGCAAGAGTCTTGGAGCAAGACCAAGACCATGACCAAGACTGGACCCTGCAAGACCTAGACCAAGACCACTTATTAGACTGCAAGACTAAGGCCAATACCGCATATGCAAAACCAAGACTGACCCGGTTTTGGTCTTGGTCTTGCATTTGCTAATTACAGGTGTAAGTTCTGAGCAAAGAGCTACTAAGTCTTCGTACTTACTTTTCGCAATTTTTGTAGGCTCATTGTTTAAAGACGAAACTGAAATAGTACCTTGAAATCTCTTTAGGGTAATACTATTATAATTATTTTGGACATGACTATTTTTCAAAAAGATTTTCATTAGTGCGTTTTTTTAACTATTATTTCCTTAACGCTTGGCCATTTCATGTTTGGCCATTATCGGTTTTTCTTACACTTAAAATACGCAGTTTCTTTTGACAACATAATATTGACTGCTAAGAGATGTAAATGCAGTTACTTTTGTTCGTGAGAACAATTTTGAAGTGATTGTTAGATACGTCGAACACAAACAACTCTACTTATACCGTTAGAGATAGATATGAAAATAGTTTCATAATGAAAATGCCATTTAAAAAATCGGGTTATGCGTATTTTCAAAATAATAAGTAGATAGTGTTCCCACTCTAAAGCTGCTGCATTCCATTCAGAAGAGAGCTGTGCGTCTTGTCGGCGACCCGGAGTTGACCCGGAATCTGGATAGTCTGGAACACCGCAGGCATGTGGCCGAGCTGTCCCTGTTTTACAGATACTTTCACGGCAGATGTTCCCAGTATTTGGCCCGCCTTATCCCACCCTTGGCAACGCCTGTCAGACAGTCACGACAGACAGCAACAGCACACCAGTTTGTCGAACAACTGGAAACACCTAGAATCTGGATAGTCCGGAACACCGCAGGCATGTGGCCGAGCTGTCCCTGTTTTACAGATACTTTCACGGCAGATGTTCCCAGGATTTGGCCCGACTTATCCCGCCCTTGGCAACGCCTGTCAGACAGTCACGACAGACAGCAAGAGCACACCAGTTCGTCGTACAAATGGAAACACCTAGAACATCGCTCTACAAGAACTCCTTTGTCTGGCGCACTGCATCACTGTTCAAGAACCGTGTCAACCAACACCTTCGCACACACACCGCTGCGCGCTGGTCGAGCGCCATAGGATCTCCATTTAGTGTGTGTACCACTACCATAGCCTAAAGAAAACTATAGCTGCGACACTTAAGCGCGGCACCTTTGAGAAGCGAGGACCAACTTTATCACTATGTAGTGGGGAGGAAATAAATAAATCTAACTTGACGTCAACCCCCCGGCAATCATTAGTGAAGTGAGCCGTACTAACATTTTTTGGGACGTTATATACTAAAATTGTTACTCTCCCCTATTATTTTATTTAAACTTTCATCACGAAATATATGATTTATAAAATACTGTTTATTTCGAGTAGAGATTAACCATTTTTTTGATCCAAAAAGCTGCATAAAGAGAGCCGGATATTTATTTAAACATTACACCTGAAAGAAATAGTTAAAAATGTCTTTTGAAGTGAAATTAAGAATGTCGAATGTAGATTACTTGTAGTAAGCACAGCATTCTTGAATGCTGAATATAACTATAATAGAATATAAGCTCCAAGTTAATCTTTAAATATCAACAAGATCTGTACACAACAAAAGTTTTTTTATATGAGATTTTATTTTGCATAAGTAGTTACGGTTTTAGACGAACTTGTGAAGATCTGCAATAATAATTTTGAAAATTTTGATTTATCTAGTTGTTCTCTTCTAAGCTAAAAAAAGATTCTTATATAAGTACATAATTTTGTTTTATATAGATTCTTAGCAACTTGCACAATTTTATAAACGTATTATGTACGATTTTGCATATTTTTTCGTAACAGCTTTTTCATTTTATTCGCTAGATAAAAATATTGTCAAGATGGTGAAATGAAAGTAAATTTTTGATCTGGCTATAGTTCACGAACTAGTTTATGCACGAAGTGCACAATTACGCTAAATCGGAGCAACCTGTACTGTGCGTTCAATTTATCTTGATAACATTTTGATTCGCTGTAACTTTTTTGTTTTTAAAGATATCAAGTTAAACAAAAAGCAAAATGTAGGGTTGGTAGCCAAATATTTTTCTACGTTACATATAAAATAAAACACTAACGATTTTCTGACATATCAGCCTACTCTATATTTTTTAAATGGAACACCCTGTATATTACTACATTTTTGGAATCTCTAGAGAAGTCTAAACACATTTCGTGTATAATATCTTATACCTATCTTTCTTTAGGTGTTTACGAAATATTGACAGTTGAAAGTCGTGCATTTTGACAGGCTTTGAAATCTAAACCGCATGAGAGCAAAGAAAACGGTTTGCATATTCCTGTCTTAGGTTTTCATGAGCTATCAAATGACAGTAACTTTGAATTTAACCCGCGAATAAAATTGACCGGAACCTTTAAACCTCCGGTTAAATTGAAAGCCACTGTCATTCGATAGCTTATGAAAACCTAAGATAGAGATGTGCAAACCATTTTCTTTGATCTCGTGCGGTTTAGAGCCTGTCAAAATGCCCGACTTTCAACTGTCAATATTTCGTAAACCGCTAAAGATAGGTATAGGATATTATACACGACATGTGTTTTGATTTCACTAGAGAGTCCAAAAATGTAGTAATATACAGGGTGTTCTATTTAAAAAATATATAAAGTAGGCTTTTATGTCAGGAAATTATTGGTGTTTGTGTTATATGTAATCTAGAAAAAACTTGGCTACCAACCCTAGATTTTGCTTTTTTGTTTACCTTCGTATCTTTAAAACCAAAAAAGGTACAGCGAATCAAAATGATATCAAGGTGCTGATCAAATCTGAAATAATGGATATATGTGGATAATGATCGACTTTTGCGAAAAACAACCAGCAAAAACAATGTTTTTGAGACTTACGCCTTTATGGTAGAATACGAACTGTTTATTGTCAAACGAAACGTTTTGCACTTTCTTATCTTCCACGTCCCCACCAAACCGAAAATTTCGTATATCTAGATAATTACTAAATAACTAAGATAAGAAGATGCAAATCGTTTCGCGCTAAGTTAAACAGATCAAATTCTTTAAATGGAAGGGATGCTATTCGACATGCTACATGAAATTTTTCTAGAATTTTTAGAAGAATTCGAAAATCGGAAAATATGTCCCGCTCTTTTAAGACCTTTTGTATTGAAATATAATTCAATAATATTGTCTAACTAAAATCAACATGGCTAAATGATGAAATGGTTGTAAGACTAATAAAAAAATTAGAAACATGTTATTTCTATAAAATGTGTATACATATGAAGGGTACAGGGGGAAAATGATCTAAGTTCCATTTCCATAGGAAACTTTTTTATTATTGACTTCACAGAAAATTTTATTCTTGATAAAAGTTGATGTTTGAAAAAAACTAGTTTTGACAATGCTAAATTAAAGATAAGTTATACAGGGTACTCAATAAATACAGAAATGATGGTTAAAAAATCAAAAACTTTGGAATATCGGAAAACCTTCTACAGAAAAATAAAGCTCGTATTAAGATTAAAATAAAAGTCAAATACCATTTTTTCCAAAAGAGCACCGCGGAGAAAATCCATTTCAATTACTGAAAAAACCCGCTTTTTCTTAATTTTCTCCTTATTTTTTTCAGCAACGATGCACTTTTGGAAAAAATGGTATTTGACTTTTATTTTTACCTTAATAAGAGCTTTATTTTTCCTGTAGAAGCTTTTCCGATATTCCTAAGTTTTTGTTTTTTTAACCACCATTTTTATATTTTTTAAGTACCCTGTAATACTTAGTCTTAATTTAACTTTGTCAAAATTAGTTTTTTTCCAAGCACCAACTTTTGTCAAGAATAAAATTTTCTGTGAAATCAATAATAAAAGTTTCCTATGGAAATGGCGCTTAGATCATTTTTCCCCTGTACCCTTCGTATATATTTTATGAATGTTTCCATATTATTAATTTTCGACTCTTTTTGGGCACTTTAAATTTTGTAATTTATGATACGTTTTAGTCCATTTTGGTGCTTTTAGTTAGTTTGGGTTAGTTCAATCGGCTTTCGTTTAGTTTTAATTTATTTAATCATTTGAACCCCGGTTCCGATACATTATAACCAATTTTAATATTTTTGGTTAGTTTTGGTTAGCCGCCAAAACTGGGTCGTTCAATCAACTATCGATTACTTTCGGTTCCGATACGTTATTACCAATTTTAGTGTTTAGGATAGTCGCCAAAATTGAATTGATCTGGGTTAGTTTTAACTTACTTAATATTATTTTTAAGCTATTCCGATACGTTTTAGCTCGTTTTGGTACTTTTAGTTACTTTTGGTTTGTTTTGGTTAGTCTTTCAATCAAATTTTGGTTACTTTCAGTTTATTTTAGTTATTGAATTAATTCAAGTTAGTCGTCAAAATTCGCTTAATTTTGGTTAGTTTCAACTTATTTTAATATATTTAATCTGTTATGATACGTTTTAGCCCTTTTTGATGCTATTGGTTAGTTTTGGTTAGTCGTTCAATCGACTTTGGGTTAATTTCAGTTAGTTTTTATTTAGATTAGTAATATATAATAGTCGGATACGTTATAACCAATTTAAATGTTTTTAATTAATTTAGGTTAGTCGCCAAAATTCGGTTAATTTGGGTTAGTTTCAACTTACTTTAATAATTTTAAACTGTTACGATATGCTTTAGCTCTTTTGGTTAGTCGCTCAATCGACTTTCGGTTAATTTCAGTTAGTTTTAATTTATTTAAATCATATGAACCGGTTCCGATACGTTATAACCAATTTTAAAGTTTTTGATTACTTTCGGTTAGTCGCCAAAATTCGGCTAATTTGGGTTAGTTTTAACTTACTTTCATTCAATCAACTTTCGGTTAATTTCAGTTAGTTTTAATTTACTTTAACATTTTTAATCTGTTCCGATACGTTTTAGTCCGTTTTTGTGCTATTAGTTACTTTTGTTTTGTCATTCAATCAACTTTCGGTTACTTTCAGTTAGTTCCAATTTATTTTAGTCATTTGAATCGGTTCCTATACGTTATAAGCAAATTTAATATTTTTGGTTAGTCGCTTAAATTCCTTTCGTTTTGGTTAGTTTTAACTTACTTTAATTTTTGTAACCTATTACGATAGGTACGTTTTAGCCTGTTTTGGAGCTTATGGTTACTTTTGGCTAGCTTTGGTTAGTCGTTCAATTCACTTTCGGTTGGTTTCAGTTAGTTCCAATTTATTTTAGTCATTTGAACCGATTCCTATACCTTATGATCAAATTTAAGTTTAAATAAACAAACTAACTAGCTGCTTAATTCTGCCGTTCTTTTCCCATTTTAACACATAAACATTAACTTATTTATATAACATACAAACAAAACAATATATACGCATAACGTCTATTTACCCAAACAACGAATCTTTTTCTATTTTAATTCCTATGAAAATTTATTGCACTCCGGCCCAGGTAAGCGCGTATGATTGGCATCGAGTCCCAACTGCGTGGTGTCCTCCCTTCACTGAGCTTCACGGAGAAAATTTGATTCCGTACCCCGTACCCCACTAAACGAGCCGAGTATCGCGGCTATAGTTTTCTTTAGGCTATGCCACTACCATAAAAAAATATAACTTTTTTTTTAATTTTAGAGTATGTAGAGTGGTTAAGGTAATTTTTGCCTTGAAAAATTATCTGAAAACATGAAAATAAGTAAAATTTAATTTAGGCACATTACTCGAATTGATTGATTAAATGAATTTAGTATAGTTCTAAAATTTAGGGTTTATATCGGGGTTTATTAAATATTTTTACTCCGTACGAAATGTTTCGTTAGTGATTTAGTGTATTTGTAACTGCGCCACGCGACGTGCAAAGAACTAAGTAAATAAAAGAAAATAATTGCGCGACATTATTTTATTTTCTCGGTAAATATGATAGATATCCAAAAATAGAACAATATTACCGAAGACTGTGAAGTACATAATTACCACAATTCATAATCCACTCCTTGCAAATTTTTTCATCTTTATAACGAAATCGAAATCAACGCTTACAATTTCGTTTTCTGACCTAGCAATCAAAGTACTGGCAAATATTACCTGACCATTTATTAATAGATATGTTGATAAAATTATTGGGCATTCTAAATCAAAACGGCAATTACTCAAACAATGGTTTTGTAATTATGAATAACCCAAATATTTTCCCGCGCAGAAATGTATTACTTATATTTTCAAAAAAAGAAATAGTTAACCTTTGCAACCCTTCGACCTATAAAGAAAAAAATTAATCTTATTTATGTATGTAATTTCTGTTAAGTAAAAGTTGTTCCATGTCATTGAAGAAATATACAAAACATCATTTAGCATTTGAGTAATAACAAATGAATAAAAAAATAAACGTAGCGAGTATGTTTAATCCACATCATGAATCTATAATTCAATATTAAAGCAAATTAATACAGTCCGGCAACGAGGTGTTCCAAATAAAAAGCACGAATTTAAAATATGCTGTAAATATACTAGTAATGTCAATGAAGCAGCGCCTCTTGCGGTGCACGTCTTTTCATAAGAAAGATTTTTCGATAGCGTAACTACTATTTTCTTTGGTACAACACTGTTACGATACATGCGTATGCTTTCTTTGCTTCGTTGAATCGTTGGGTTAAAAAGTTAAAAGATCGCCTCCGGTAATGGAAGAATCATTTACAGACAGAAAGGTAGCCTAATGAATTCATGTTTCATCTATAAATGGTTGATGGTTGTTAAATTCCATAAATGATATGAGGATATAGGATACTACTCTATTTATAATACTCAAAGAGAATAAAGCTTCTCTTACTTTCACATGAAATTGTATACTTACCAGACTGCTTTCACTATCATTAAAATGCAATATGATTTTGCCGTAATCCATAGGAAAACTAAAGAGCATATCACAAGCATGTCTTTCTCTGGGCCAATCACCTAATGGGGCACTATCACACAACGCGCTTACATGGAATACTGGTTTCCATAAGACCTCTCCGTTGTTATTTATTTCAATCGTTGCATCTTGAAGAATGTTTGCTGGATTATCTAAAGCACTAAAAAAAACATTATTATGCGGAATCAATTAGCCAACAATAACCAGTCTGGCATCTTTCTTTACTTTAATTTTTGAAACACAAACTATCGACAATCGAGTTTTATGTTAACTTGCAAATCATATCCCATTTTCTATAATTAGTCAATATTTGGTGTAAACATTCTTTTATTGACAGTTGAAACAATGTTAAGCTTTATAATAGAGTTTTACTGATTTTTAGGTGTAAAGTATTAATTTTCTCTATAAAAAAATAATTATGGCTGCTTACATCTTAAATATAATTAGAATATTCCCAAACATTGTCTAACGAGCTTATAGTCTAGTGAATATTTAACTCTACCTGTAACATGATATATTTGGTATCCAAATTTCTTTCCTAATCACATACATTGTAGTAATATTATCATACTCTTTAGGATCCCAATGAAGCTTCTCATCATGCCATAGCTAAAAAGTCTATTTAGTTAATAGGTAAAGCCATAAAATGTCGGTCAGTAGGTCCGTGTAAAAAAATTAATTCTTACCATGGTTGTAGTGCCTAGTATTTCAATGGCAGATTTATAATCATCCTTAAAAAAATAAATGTATTGTTATATTTTACTTACTTAGCCGTTTAAATCAGTAAATAATTGTATTGTGTTGATGATTAATTTAGAGAACACTTATAAAAACTACTACTATGCCACCGCAGTTTAGAGATACGGGTCGAAAGCAATTTGTTATATAGTGTCCATTTATTTGCATACTTTGTTTTCAAGCTATAAAATTCTAAACACATATAATATTAAAGGAGTACCAAAATGAAAATAGGCTATTGTAAAACATATTATACGAAATAACTTTATAAAGAGCTAGAAGGAGGAGTTTAATTGCATGCATCGCTAAAAATGTCTGGTAATTACAGCGTTTCATGATTTTAACTGTACTATCTGTTTGTTAGAATATTCCTCTACTACCGTCCACAATTTTAAAACCAGATGCGTATCATTATTATTAGAGTTATGAGAATTTTAATAAATATGTCATTAAAGAATATTTGTTCTACTGACTATTGCTTATTCGATGTCCAAAAGACCATTTATCAATAAGGAAAAGAAAGCTTGAAATATCCCTTTTAAAATTTTTTATTTTTTAGACATCCAGATAACTCCTTGAATTAATGGAAATATCCCTATTATTTTTGAAACTAGAAAAAAATATTTCTAATAAAATTTATTTGAATGCATCCGCTTTTACACATCTTTTTCTTTAAGTGTATACATGATGGTTCAAAAAGCAAGGTACCTGCCAAATTTGTTTTTTTAATGTAATTGTTTTGTCTTGCATTAACAGTTAATTTGAAATCAAGGTGGCAACATCGCGAGTGAGGGTGACCCTATTGAAAAACAGGTGATTGCGGAATCTACGTAGTTAACCAATAGAAAAACGTTCGCCAGAGGTCACAGCCAAAAGCCTCTAAGAAGGGGAGACAAAAAACAAGAACAAGAAGACAAAAAAAGAGGGTGATTCCATTCTCGTTTTTTTCACGAATTCCTATGAGTTATTTGTTTTAATCTCGCTACATTACGAAACGACTTAATTGCTTTTAGTTTAAAGTAAGTGAATAAACCAGAGTTAACAGGATTCACGTTCATTTATCGGCTATCCCTGGCAGCCTAGAGTGGTTCTTCGAGAAGAAAAGTAATTGGTTCTATGGCGAAATTTAAGAACAAAATAATTGATCATAAGAACTGGATAAATCAATAGTAATATACCACATTTTTAATGATTTTAAATTTTCAGTTAAAATCTGCATATTTTCTATATAATATATCACAAAACTTAGCGATTTTCGAAAATTGAAGGTTTTAGAGTTACGAAATACTATGTTTTTTTCAATATAATTGCTTACCTACATGGAGATAATGGTTTACTAAGTAATTTCTATATCTGCTAATATTTTAGAAAATCAGCTATGCCAATGTTGAAAGGTTGAAAGTGGTGCAGCTTTATTTCAATAATGGTAATAACGTTACGAGAACACTAGAACAGTATAGGGAAAATGTTCAGAATGGTTGGAGAGTACCATCTGTACCAATACTAATTGGTTGCGGAAGGTATAATTATTAATAGACATTTAAGTTTTAAAAATCATGCTGACTATGTAGTAAAGAAGGTCAACAAAAAAGTGGTTTTTTAGAAGGATTTCTTACTCATTGTCATTGAGGTCACGTATTAGGGAAGACCGGAGCTAGTTGACGCACTTTTTTCATTTTTGAGACTGGAGACAAAGTTAAACAATTTAGACCTATGCTTGAAACTTTTCCGGGAAGCTCAAGGGTTTGTTTACCGATTGTGATTAAAAAATGAATCGAAAACTTCCTATTTTGGGTACAAAAAAATTTAGAAAAAATATTATCAGGGTGCGTCAACGTACCCCATTCCGGAGTTTAGTGACGCAGTACCCAGGGTAAGTTGGCGCAATACCAAATAATGCTATAAATATGTATATTTCCAAAGTTTATAAAGAAAAAATACTTAACAACTAAATACATGATGAATAATCCTTAATAAAGTATGAAAACCAGAAGTAAAAACGTCAGAACAAAAATACTTAACAACTAAATACAGGATTAATAATCCTTGAAAAGATAACAGCACAAGAACTAAGAGCATCAAAACATTGGCATAAAGATGCTAAAAAAGTTAATCATTAATTCATAAAATACTGATACGTAAATCGTAAAACAAAAAAATCGAAAACAACAATTCTTAGAAAAAATACTAAAGCATAAAATAAAAACATTAACTCTGAATAAAAATGTTGAAACTTAAGTAACATCTTATTCCTAAATCGTTAAAAAAAATCACCTAAACTGAGACCATCTAATCGCTTTCGCAGTTTGGGCAGGCAAAAAAAACACCGGGATCATGAGCACAAGCTATGTGTGCCCACATATTGCAGCTAGTGCATTGAATTCATTTGTCGGATGGATGACTATTTTTCCATGCAATACAGGCAGAAGCACTCTTCTCCATCTGAATCATGAGTTTCTGTACTATTTTTAGCTTTTTTGTTTTTTTTTGCTGACTTCTTAGAGCTAGTTTGTTTATCTGCACAAATATTTCTCTTTGCGTTTTTCTGTTCCTCCTCAAGAGCATCTTTAACTGGTGTGTCTGTCAAAATTGCAATAGTACGTTTGCGTCAGTTACGATTGGTTTCCTGTTTTCTTGGACCTGCTTTCGGAAGAGGTTTTAATTGAAATGGAGTAACAGGAGGTGAGTTCTCAATATCTTCTTTAATGGAAGTGCTTGGCCTGGGAGGTGAATTTTCGATATTTTCTTGCATTGTTGTTTTAGAAGCTTTAGCTCTGGGAGGGGAATTTTGAATATCATCCGAGACAGATCTTTCAGTAGTTCGTTCCTCTGACTCCGTAGCGTTAGAGTATCAAGGTTTATCCTTCAAAACTGCTAATGAGCTTTTGGAAATTACTTTTTGAGGTTCATTTGTAGGTAACTGGTTTGGATTTTTTCCACTACACTACTGCTACAGGTTCGGGGTGATCAGTGGCATAGGATGGTAAAAATTCATGATCCTCAAAAACATTTGGATTAAACGGGGAGATACCCGAAACTTGGAATCCCGCCATTATATTTTTAGGTGTTGCTGCCAATGGCAGTGCTTCGCGCACTATCTGTGGAATCTCATAAATGGTCATCGTACGTCCAGGATTGATGGTTATCCAAGCGTCACAGGCAGAATTTATATATTTTTTAAATGGTCCATAGACCGATCGGTCTAGGGGTTGTAGTTTATACGAGTTTATATGAGCGGAACAAGACAAAACTATGACGCCGTTAAGTTTCAAATAATCTAAAGATTCTATTGACAAATGAGAGTCGTGATTATCCAGCAGTAAGAGCACGGGTCTCTCAGGGAACATCCTACGTGTTTAACAAAATGAAATGTTCTTTTTTCATCCACCCCTCCTACAGATCCAATAGGCCCATTATCTACAAAATGGTTTCTATAATTAACTCTAGGGAATACAAAATAAGCAGGGACACTGTTTCCTGTTGCTGAAACAGCCAGAGCAATAGTAACCAATGTCCCGCGATCTTGCGACGTTATGCGGCCAACTTGCTAAAATCCTCGTCTAGCAACTACTCTATTAGGTTTTTGGACCGTAGTCACCCCTGTCTCATCCATATTATATATTCGAGATCCATCGAGTTTATGTCGGTTTAGCACCGTTTGTAGATTGGTAAAAAACTTTGAGACATTTTCCTTATTGAAACTTGAGGCGCGAGCAAGACTAGTTGCCTCAGGGGTTCGTATTCAGTTCATATAACAGGTGAACCAATCTTCACCAGCTATCTGGTGTTCACTCCAAGTGTTAGGAACTTCAAGTTCATAAGCAAATTTTCGCACTTCTTTTAATGAAAGTCCGAAATATATATCACTTGCAGCTTTGAGATATACTTCCAAAAGTTTCTCCTGTTCATCCGTAAAGACCTAAAAGCCAAGAAACTTTTATTTTTAAGTTTTTTTGCATATATTCGAAAATATCAAATTCGCGAAATCCGGTTGTTTTTGAATATCTAAAAGATTTAGTTTGAGATGTGCCTACCTGGCGAGCCCGAGCATATCCAACACTAGTTCTTAGTTGAGGAGAATCACTTTCAAGTTCTTCGTGGGCAAAACTTTTTGCAAAAGCGTCTTAAAGTTGCCTCTTGGATATCAAAATCTCTTGCTGTCGCTCGTATATATTTGTTATTCAATACTTCTCTGACTACCCTTAGCATGATGTCTGACGGAGTGTTATCCTTTTTGGTTTTTCGTTTATAGTTCCGCATAGTGCTAAAATTAGTTGAATAATAAATAGTATTAACAAGTTAATTTACATAAGAACCTATGCGTCCACTAGCCCCGACTGGAGTGCGTCAACTAACTTCAGGGTACAATTTTGGGCGTTTGTGCATATTGAACAAAAACTTTTCAATATGATGAAAATTTGATAAACGTATTTTATAGGAGAGCGTTTGAGCGTTCTAATGCAAAAAAAAATTTTGATATCGTTGAAAATAAAAGTAAAGTTTTATGATAAAATCCCTTACGTACTAAATATTTACTTACGAGAACAAAAAAACGAATTTCTGTAACACACACTCTACGAATGATAGAGACGAACTGAAAACGACGTTCGCGTTCGCGAGAGCAAGCGCAACGATCTCGGCCAAAAAACATGTGGGGTTACAGTGTCGTCAGATGTTTTGGTTTGAAGAAAATTGGGGTGCGTCAACTTGCCCGGTGCGCCAACTAGCCCCGGTCTCCCCTACTGTATATAAACAATAATTCCTCCACATTTTGAGTATTCTCTCCTATAATGTTATTTGTTAATCAAAGAGAAAAGGATAAATTATAGATAGGTACTTCAAAATAAAGCTATGCGAATTATTTTAAGAGCAAGCACATCAGTATACGAGAATTTTTTATATGCTAATAGCCTTGCAATTTATGTCAATTAACCAAGGACTAGTTATGTTAAACATGCTATTTATTTTTAAGATTATCCATAAGTTGGTACCTAACTATATGTCTAACAAACTTAAATTTATAAATTAAACTCACAACTATAATACTAGATCATCATCAAATGTATATGTTCCTACTGCTAAGAAGACAGGTACCCAAAATTCATTATTTTATAGGGGGTTAATGGAATATAACAAAATTACGTTGTACATTAGGTCAGTTAATAATATTCGAGAGTTTAGAAGGTTAGTTTGGTTTGATATTGTAAACGTTATTATTGATATTTTAACGTTCTTTTTTTATTCTTTTTTATTTTTTCTGTATTGTACCAGATTGTTGCTAATAAACGTATTTCATTTCATTTCACTTCAATTGATACGAGAAAGTTATTGCAAGAAACAGCATCAAATAAGAAATTACAAAACAACGAAATGAAGAGAGGGATCTTATTATACTGCTTTATTTTCAAGGAAATATCAGATACTGTGTCAGAGATACAAGATATGGACCACGAAACAAAAGTTATGGAACAGTTCAGAGAGAACTTTAAATCAATGGGGATAACACAGTTCAACAATTAAACGACGAACAAAAATGAAGAAGGCATGTAGGAAGCTTAATCAAAGCCCATAATATTTGGGTATTAGAAGAGAAGATAATTGATAAGTTGACTTATTGAAACATTTTACATTTAAAATTGAAGAATAACAATTTACAAAAGCACAGTAAATTTTAATGAATCAGCAGAAAATAATAGAATAGCAAATGAAAATTGAAACATTTCCAATTCTTTCAACAGGTTTTTTTAACTGATGTAAATTTAAATGCTAAATAAGTAAACAGAGAAATGCAGACGAATTATTACTGCCGTTCATAAAGCCTATTAGTTCCATTGAAGAATTAAACGAATTTAAAGAAAAAATAAAAGTAAAAAGTTTTTTGAAAAATGTTTCAAATTTATCTTTTGCTTGCGGACAAATTGGCAAACTAAATGACAAGGGCTGTCAGAACCTCAACAACATATTTCACTTTTATTCCATTTCTGTTTATACTAAGCTATACGTATCTTTTAATGATTAGGGCTTTGCGAACTAAGCAGATAAGTATTCTTCGTATCGTATCAAGTTTGTTAATCAAAATTTCATACCGCGATGGGCCTCATTAATTGAGATATAGCTTCAAAATGTATTTTTTGTCAAAATCTCCACGAGAGCACGAAATGTTTTAAAGCTCAGAAAGAGGATATTTTATCTAAAAACGGTGCATGCTTTCGTTGTTTAAAAGTGGGCCATCAATCCCGGAAATGTCGAGCACGTTTAAGTTGTATAGTTTGCAGCAAGTCACATTCGCCTTTGATATGTCCAGAACTTTCATTAAATAAATCTTAGCGGGAAAGTTCTGAACAAAAGGGCAATACGGACGATGCGAGACAAAGAGATCAGACACTTGCGAACAGTACTAACACACAGGTTTTTTTGCAAACGTTGCGGATAACAATGAGTCATTTGGGAAAATCGCGATTTGTGCGGGCGCTTATAGATACCGGTTCGCAAAAATCGTATATTTTGAGAAAGACTGCTGAGTTTTTGGGGTATCCGTCCAAAAGACAAATTAGCATTGTTCATGGTTTGTTCGGGGGAACTGAGTTACCCCAGATTCACGATTGTTATGACGTCAAGTTAAGTCATAATAACTATAGCTGTACTTTTGAGGTTTTCGATCAGAAAGTTATTTGTAGTAATGTCACTTCGATATTTAACGGTCCCTGGACGGAAGAATTACAAGCTCTAAATATTGAGTTATCATATTCTTATGATTCTACCCCTATAGAGTTATTAATAGGGGCAGATATCGCGGGTAGGCTATATACAGGGAGGAGGCATATTTTGAAGTGCGGTTTAGTAGCTGTCGAAACTCTGCTAGGATGGTCTTTAATGGGCAAGATACCACTGGAGCGAACAAGCACATTATCTATGACCACAATTTCGCTTTTTGCCAACAACGCATCTATATCTAATCTTTGGGAACTGGACGTGCTGGGTATAAGTGATCCGGCGCAAAAAAAGACTCGTGAAGAAACAGCATTAGCAGCTAAAGTTTTATTTCTCGAGACTGTTTCCACTAATGCTGAAGGACGTTATGAAGTTAGACTACCATGGCTGGAAGGTCATCCAGCATTGCCCAGTAACTATAGCATTGCAAAGAAAAGATTAGATAGCATTATCAAGGAAATTACAAAGGATGGTTATTTTGAGGCCTATGATGAAATTTCTAAAGATTGGGAAAACGAAGAAATTATAGAGGAGGTTCTTGAGTCACAACCAAATGAAAAGGCTCATTACCTACCCCATAGACCAGTCATTAAACTAAGTAGTGTATCTACGAAAATACGACCTGTGTTTGATGCCTCAGCCAGGGAAAGAGATAGCCCTTCTCTAAATCAGTGTCTAGAGAAGGGAGTTAATTTGATAGAATTTATTCCAGATATCTTGCTGAGGTTTAGGCAACAAAAAATAGGGGTAATATCAGATATTCGCAAAGCGTTTCTACAGCTGAGTGTACATAAGGATGACAGAGATTTTCTCAGATTTCTTTGGCCTAATAAGGAGGGTCAAGAAAAGGTGTTCCGTCATCGTAGGGTGGTGTTTGGTATTAACAGCAGCCCTTTCTTATTAGGAGCTTCACTGGAGTATCACCTGTCAAAAATGCCTGAAAAATGTGAATCAATGGATCTACCTGTATCCAAGGATATTGTAGTAAAACTCTCAAAGAGTTTTTATGTTGATAACTGCGTTACTAGTGTGGCTAATGATGAAGATTTGGAAGCCTTTATCAAAGGGTCAACTATTATAATGAACGAAGGCAAATTTGATCTTAGAGGGTGGGAGTATACTGGTCAGAAACAGGATGATAGTCTCGATAGAACAACCACAGTTCTAGGGATGAAGTGGAATAAGTTGGATGATACTTTATTTCTAAGCCAAGATGATGAAAATCTCGAACAGATACTCAATAGGCCGGTGACCAAACGGTTAATGCTGTCACTAGCACAACGTGTATTTGATCCTATCGGCTTTAGCTGTCCGGCTATGTTGATA
>MU185075.1:0-13269 GCA_016904865.1 Pissodes strobi
AAAATAAATCGATGAACTCATATTTGTAAATTATTTGTACAAGTTTTATAACTAAGTAAAACACTAGCATAACAATTTTTTAAGCATATTTTTTACTATTTCTATATAATAATTTGCTCTATGGGTGAAATTAGTACAAATACCAATATTATATAAACAAAGGTTAAAATTTTTCATAAAGAAAAGAACGTGTTCAATTTATGGGCATATAAAGAGAGTAATCTATTCATACCCGTAGCCGAAAACCATAACTTAAATTTTACAAATGTTTTAGACTCCTATCGGAGTGTATTTTCAACTACACAGGGTCAGATTTGTAAACCCCTGTCTACTGTAATATTTACGAAGAAATTTCAAAATGCCCGCCTTTAGTATAGTTTAAAAGTCCCATGATTTATCAATTCAACAAAGATTAACTGGCTGAATAAATTGGCGATGGTTTTATGTGCTTCGGTCTACAATTTATACTCGTCGTAATAAACCATACTGAAATTGGGCGCCAACTATTTTCCTAGTTAGCTGGTCCAATCTATATTTTAAAAAGAATGAAGATGTAACTGATCCTCATCGAAACAGCAGCTGTCACCTCGAGATCCCTTGACTGATGGCGGGCGAGCAGCTGCAGCTATTTGGCTGCGGTTAAGTTGATGCGGGTTAAAGCCAAAATATATCTGGGAGAGATATTTAGTTTTCATTCCGTTGACAAATACCAGAAATTAAAGGAAACCCAGAAAGGAATTTCATATAAGCCGCAAAAATAAACACTTTATTTAAAGAGTTTGCATGGATAAATCTGGAATAAGAGTCATGAACAAATCTCGGTATGTACTATTCATGATAAATTTCAACAAACTTTTGTGTTTTTGGCACATTTAGCTTCACAACATAAGATATTATGATTGCTATTTCTTTCAGTGACATTAAGCTGAAACTTAAATTCCTTATGATACTCGCATAGTTGTTAATATACAAAAGAAAATAGGGAATAAAGTACAAATTTAAAAATTTTAGTATGCAGAAACTGATCTAAAGAGAATTGGATGACATATTACTAAACGTTAGTTTTAAAACTGTTAGTCCGATACCATATGAAAAAGTGTAAAAATAAACAACGGGGCGGGAAGGTTATATCAGGTAATGGACGAAAAATAAGGAAAAAATGTAAGGCAACGTCTGAAAAATTTGAATTTGTCGGATTTTTAGGAAGATAACCAATAGTGCCGCAATTTCATTGGTAGGTATACAATGTAAATTTGAGAAATCAGATCTAAGTAAAATATAATATAAGTATAAGCTTTAGCTTGGGTTAATAATACATTTAAGTTATGTTACTTAACAAATGCTAAAGATTTGAAAACCAGTTGGGATCAGCTCCTTTTAAATACACATACAAGTCTCCCTCCGATGAATAAAATGCTGTGTGCTTTTTTCTTAAAGTTTCCAAGACGCCGAATTTAATGTTTCTCTAAGCTGTATGAATTATTCATATATCAAATTGATAGCTTAAATAATATGATTTCTTTTGCAATATTGATGATATGTGGATCGAGTACCTTATTTGGCTGGCGAGGTTTGATATGTACATATACATGACCTAAACTAAAATACACTAAATTTCGTTGAGTATGAGAATCATTTTTGGCAACGCGTGGTGAGCAATAAATTTTGGGTCATCTTTCATCATGCACCTTCAAGATTATTTACCTTGTGTTGTTATATTTGATGGTCGTGGAAAAGCACATTCTGAGTGTATTTTCTGCAATCTTTTAGTTGCGTTGCTAGGTGCTGAACAATAATTTTTATAATTCTGCTTCCATTTTACCGCTGAATTCAACAACGATTATTTCAGCAGGTCAGTAATATAGACAGGTTTCACTCAAGCGACTTTCCAAGAAGATGGGTAAATCCCTTTTTGGTAAGTAAAAAAAAGTCTGGAAAAATGGGTGTTAGTGCGTTGGCGCGAAGAAACAGTGAAGGCAATAAAGAAATAAAAAAATAACAAAGCTTCAGGCAGCAACGGCATACCTGCCGAATGCATAAAATCTGGCGGAGAAATACTCCACAAGGCCATACATAAGCTTATACAAATCATCTGGGGGACAGAGGCCCTACCGGATGGGTGGAAGGAAGGGGTAATCGTCCCTATACAATAAAAAGGAGACAAAAAGAAATGCACAAACTATCGTTGGATAACTCTTCCGAATACATGCTATAAGATACTCTCCAATATCCTGCTGGATAGAATAAGACCATATACCGAAGAGATTGTTGGGGACTACCAATGTGGATTTAGATCAAATAGGTCCTACCGATGTGGTTTAGATCAAATAGGTTAGATGAAATAGGTCCACCGTAGACCAGATTTTTTACCATTAGACAAATAATGGAGAAATGCTGGGAATTCGACAGAGAACCCCACCAAATGTTTATTGACTTCAAACAGGCATTCGACAGAGTATGTAGATCAAAGTTGTGGCAAGCAATGCAAGAACTTGGATTCCCAAAAAAACTTATATGGCTGACAAAAGTATGTATGGAAAATACGCGATGCAAAGTAAGAGTGGTACAGAGTCTCTCCGACTCCTTCAGTATCAATAATGGTATCAAGCAAGGTGACGCCCTCTCACCTCAACTCTTTAACATAGCATTGGAATATGTAATTAGGAACTCCAAAATCGAGAAGCCAACTGCTATCTTTTATCAAGAAGGACCCAAACTGCTCCTGGCTTTTGCAGACGATGTCGATGTGGCAATAGCAGGATCAACCTCAAAGACTCCTTCATAAAGTTCGAAAAGGAAGCAGAAAGGATAGGCCTCAAAATAAACGAGGAGAAGACCAAGTATATGTACCTCAGTAGAAATAATTGGAACCGAGATAGAATAGGACAAAACTTCTCTATCGGAGACTACAACTTTGAGCGGAGAAGCCAATTTAAATATCTGGGTACAAGTATTAGTGAAAACAACATCACAGAAGAGATAAATAACAGGATACAGGCTGCAAACAGATGCATTTTTGCTCTTGAAAACCTAATAAAATCTAGAACACTTACCAGGAAAACTAAGCTGAACATATACAAAACAATTATAAGGTCTGTCGTAATATATGGATATGAGACCTGGACACTAACGGTTGCAAGCGAAGAACGACTTAAGGTCTTTGAAGGTGCTAAGAAAAATATTGGGCCCAACGAGAGACGAAAATACAGGGCAATATAGAATAAAAACCAACCAAGAACTCAAAGAACTCCAGACTGATACCAGCGTAATAAACGAAATAAAGGCCAGGAGACTACAGTGGGCAGGACACGTTAAAAGAATGCCAGATTGAAGAATGGTAAAATTGGTGTGGGAGGAAGTTCCAGAGGGAAAACGTCCCGCCTCAGATGGAGAGATAATATTAAAAAAGACCTAAAAGCCATGAAAATCGAAGATGGCCCCGATCGAATGCTTGATAGAGAAGGATGGAGACGTGTGGTTGAGTCGGCAAAAACCAACCCAGGGTTGTGAAGCCACAGATGATGATGATGATGATGATGGCACGTATTCCGTCTGATCCTGATGTCTTTTGCGTATCTAGTTCTTTGAGGATTTTACAAATATCACAGTGGTGAAACTTGACTTCTGCCATAGTAGTGTTGATGTTGGATATGGTGGGGAGAGCCTTGACTTGATGGACGTTTAAGGTAGAGCGCGATGAAAACATTTTTGCGAGTATTTTTCCTTTTTCCTTAGCTGTAGTCGCCGTGATGCCACGTTCGTCTTTAGAACGTCATTACTTACTGCCTTTGCTACCGACCAACCGACCAGTAGTTCCTGGAGCCACTCGGGCATTGTAAAAGTTTATTCCTGGATCCTTTGATTGTGTTTGTCCTTTGTAACTTGATGAAATTTGGGTTTTATGCTTCCATTCCTGAGGAGATTACATTGGTAAGCTCTTCGAAGCAGATTGAATAGACTATTGCAAGGGATTGCACAAGTTGAAGTTAAACAATAGGCAGGTAGGATTTTAATGCATGACAGTATCGTTCAGAAATTTAAGATCCGTAACCAGAACGTTTTCAAGCATAAAGAATATGCGAGTTATATAAACCGTCAAGATAGTGACACTGAGGGCGAGTTAGATATTCTAATTCCTGTCCTGGATTAAATATGCTCATTTTTGGTTTAGACTTAAAGATAAAAATTTAAAATATATTCATTCTTTATTACCTGGAGATATGGGTATTCGATTGTGCATGACTAAAATTTTGTATCTAAAATGCTCTCACGACAAATGAAATTTGTTCATCCCAAAATTCTCTTTGCTGATAATCCCCATTGCGTAGTTGAGCGTGGAAATCAGTACCCAATTTGGATAACAGGAAGTTAAGACCATCAGGTTTCTCGACAGAAATCTGAAGGAGCTTTACTTTTAACTTTTTACAAAGTGAATTTTGCGACGCGCTTTCTGTGTAATAAAAATATTTTTTTTTTATTTTTTTTTAAGATTAAAAGATGTTCAATGCTCGTGGAGCTATGACGAGTTCCACCGAGATTAGTATTAGTGTACACTTAACGAATTCGACCAGTTATCCACCGCGAAAATAATTACCCGCAGGTCAGATCGCAAGGCCCTGTAGCAAGCTGTAAAGTGAGCGCGCAATTTGCCCGCTGCTCAATTAACCGGAGAAAGGTTCATTGGGCGCCACCGACTTCGTTACGGACCAAACTGGAGATCCCCGCGTTATTCGTGGAACCTGCTGCAAGACCTCCGCTCCCCAAGGTAAACCTTGCCGGTAAGAATCGCCAAAAAAAGAATGTTACCACCATATCATTAGTAAAGCTGCAAGCTACGTTAAGTAAATTGACGAGCCAAATAAAACACGCCGCAGTTACAATAATATCCCTTTATGGTATAAAAAACAAATAGGCAACAAGAATAGCCCAAAATAGGGATATTAAAATGTGTAAATTGCAATTAGTGATTCAGAAATATTAAAATGTAAATTAAGATACGACACCGACAATCGTAGGCAGTTCAAAAAAAAAATCAACTAACAATGAAATTATAACTATTAAATGAAATTGTTTATCAGTGGTTGACCAAAACTCTATGTTGATAAAGAGGAAATAATTGAGTTAAAGAATCGGCACCAGCCAAGTGCTCCAGAGGCAAAAAAAACTTACTTTGAGTTTTGTCTACCGCGCGGGATCGTGATTACGTAAACCGCAAATATAAGATGGGCGCAATAACTTACAAGGCTAAAGGTGCTAACTTAAAGTGACAGATATTCGAAACACACTAATATAAATCTAAAACTAATCACTTAGTTTTTTCTCCAAAGTTCCAACATCAGGTGAACACGAACGGCTTGTTCCGGACCCTTAGTTCATACCAGGGTGAACCATACAAACCAAGCTGGGTGGACGAACCCACGACGTCTAATACGTCTAGCTGGTCAAATGAACTATCCGATTACGCCGGGTAGTGGTCTACAAAGTCCCAACTGTTCTAACCATACGAAAGAACTACAGCATCTCAGCCAGGTGGGTGAACTTCAAAGTTCCCGCCGGGTGAGAGGACCCTAGGAACGGAAACAATCCCTAGTATCGAATCACAAAAATATGTGAACCGATTGCTATTATATACTCTCCGTTCAAAAGAATAATTTAGCAGAGATTTCAATTTCAGATCAAAGAGATAGGGGTATTCCTTTTTTATTTTAAATCAAATTCAATAATGAACCAAAAGTTAAAAAGAAACAATGAATAATTGAGAAAAAGTGCACCACCGTAATAATATATTAGAGCAATCGAAATATTAAAACTAAACTTAATATTAGTTATGCAGAAAACTGAAAAGGTTCCGTTCGCCCAAGGGAAGCTGACATCATCTGTTAAAAATAACCTTACAGCCTTTTGGAAAGAGGAAATAAGCAGTCCAAGAATTTGGACCGAGTTTGGCACAGCAAAATAAACGTACATAATCATTGAATATAGTAAATGCCAGCAATAGTACAAAAAAAAATAAATGAATGTAATTAAGAGGTTAATGAAAAATCATACTGAACAAATTTGACAAATAAATGGTCTGAATGACCTGCCAATATTATTATCAAATAAAAAGCACAACCCTTTCTGACTTTTAATGACTCAAGAGAAAAGTTCTAGTACGAACCACATAATGAACAAAAACGCTAAAACATACATTAATAAAACATGGTACGGAACGAATCTGGCAAATAAATGGTCCGAGCGACCTTCCAATATTAATATCAAATAGATAGCGTGCCTCTACCTTTATTTTAATAATTCAAGAATAAAGTTCAATAAAGTAAACAACAATGAACGAAAATAAGCGAAAATGTGTAATCTGCATTAAATAATGCGATCGGATGGCCTCCCTTAGGAACGAAAACCAATAATAAACAAAACTGCATTACCTTACCATTAACAACCGAATTTCCCGATTTAGTGTCTAATTAATAGTTGAAATAAACTAGCCACACGAATCACTAGAAGTTAATTGCAAAATTAATAATTAAAATTAAAGATAGAAACAATAATTCCCCATTGCATCAATTCTAACTTCGGTATCGGAATAAACTCCATGAAATCAGCAGTTTTAGCATTAATTGCAACTTATTGCCGCAGACAATAGATGCTTAAGATAAAGCAACATAGAAATCAATGGCTAAATTTCACAATCGCTGCTAAACTGCTACGGAAAGGTCAAATAAATCAGACTACTAAATTATCGAGAATCTACATTACATTTCGTCGGAAATAAAATAAAAACGATTAATCAGGATAATCGCAAGACCCCGTGAATAAATAATATGACTATTCCGTTCAAGTATAAAAGCCCACAAGCCTTAATCAATCTCTGATTACTATGACGTCATGGCGTCTAATTAAGCTAATAAATCGAGTCCGATATGAATGAAAACGGTTAATTCAATAATTATTAAATAATAAACTAGGCCATCCGAATAATAAAAAAGAACCCCAACCTTAATTAGTCTCTAATTAGGATGACGTCACGCCGATCAATTAAGCTATTAAATCGAGTCCGATATGAATGAAGACAGTTAATTCAATAATTATTAAATAATAAACTAGTACATCCGAGTAATAAAAAACCCTCAACCTTAATTAATTTCTAATTAGGATGACGCCACGCCGATCAATTAAGCTATTAAATCGAGTCCGATATGAATGAAAAGCGAAATAATACAACGATGCAAATAATAAAGACTCGAAAACGCAAAACATCTGCAAATAATAAAGAAAAGTTACCTCTTAACAAGAGGGCATACTACGCGACACAAAACGTCAAATACCTCAATGGAGGCCGACACTAGACAAAGCCAATTCCAATATCCTCGCTTAGCGAGTTATTCCTGCATCTACGTTACTAAAACTAACGAGAACGAATCGAAATGGCCGATGCGGAAATTTCTATGTTGTAAGTCTATGAAATCCAACTAGGATCTCTGGGTTTAAACCAGATTAAAATAAATCGACTAGACCAACGAAAGCTTGACTAGAAAAGGACTCGTACTTATAAAGCCAAATCAGGCGTCACCTCGCGCTTCGAAAAGTGAAGTCAGCGAAACATGGAACGACCGAGATTATGACGAAAGCGCCAGATAGATATGAGCAAATTAAATATCGGATTCAAATGTCGAACTGAAGCGTAAACCCGAAATAGTACCAGGGGCGTACTAGAAATTCACTTATAATTATTGACCAAAACGGAATGTCACAATTTGATATTGATAATGATGTCATATATCCTTCATAAATAGATGAATAGTACACATACTTACGATCACAACCAGTTGACTAATTGACCTGCGAGATGCCATATCTTACTTCTTTAGATATTTACCTATATTATATGTATAGAAATGGTTTATGTATAGAATGGTTTATTAGGAGTGAGGATAGAATTGAATCAAAGGAATAAAATAAAGCAAGCGCGCAACGAACAAGAAACTAAGGCTGAAGAGAAAACGCACTATGAAAATTAAAGAAAAATCTAATGAAATGCCTAGGTCGCTAAGCCGAAGTCTAATTGCACCAAAAAGGTGTATTATTTTTAATTAATTTAATATATATCATATTAGTTAGTATAGCTTCACATATCATTGTTTTTTTTTGCCTGCACAGTACGTTGTTTTAAATATTTGACAATTGCTTTAGATTTTATAGGCCAACAAATTGTTTGTATGAATTATTAGTCATTTTTTGCTAGAATCACACTTTTTTCACACACGATGTAGAACACCTTGATCTAGAGAAATAATCATTTATCGTTTTGGTTCAATTGGTTCAATTCAATAACTCTCTAGCAATATATTAATATGTTAATTATCATACTTTACACTAGATCAGAACTTATCTAAATAGTATAATATATAATCAATTAAAGTTCTGTATAATATAATACATTCGCATAATACATAAGTTTTTTCATGCAATTCTCCCTTAAGGAAAGAACTACAACAAGATCTCATCAAGCCAAGAAAATAAGTTTTCTATTTCTATTTCTAAAGCCCCGATGTCTATTGTATGTGTTATTTGATTCGCCTTGCGTAATTGAACTAACTGCTTGAGGTCCGATGGGTAATGCCAAAGGAGAAGATGCAGATAGTTTCATGCCAGCGTTCATAGTAGAAGTTGAAAGGGACATATTGGAAATAGATATTTCGTTTCATCCTTTTGAGAAATAATACCAATGAAAGAGGAGCAGCTTCAGCGGGAAATATTGGTTTTGATTTAAGGAAAATACCTTTGAGTTGTTCGCTCGATTGTTAACTGATTTGAGTTTAATTACTTACGTGCCATTAAGTTGTACATTTTCATATTTGACATATATTATTTTTGACCAACTATTGTAAATATCTTTATCAATATTAGAAGTTTATTCTTTACTACTCATGGAAAAGGTTTATAAATAGCTAATTTATAATATCATCTAAGAACCCCGAGTTTCCCCTTTAACCTGGAATAGTCTCATTAATTTTGAAATTTTTTTTATCTTCAATAATTTTTTCTTAGGCGATCGCGTTAAAGAAAAATTAATTTATATTTGATTCTTGTTGATGAGTATGAATAATAGGAAAAGTTTGTGTTTCAAAGTATTAATTTGCCAGCCATCTGCATCAGTATGAACTTGGCACTGGGTCTATAAATATGGAAGAGCTAATTGTAATTTCTAACTAATTAATTTCTAAAACAGTGTATTTAATATGCAAAAAGGCAAATTCAATTTAGGAAATGAAAAACTTTTCGAAAAATTAAATCTTACAAAAATTTTCAATAATAAAATAGAACCGCCAAGACTACCCGAAATTTATAAAGAAAAAAATAATAACAGGAATACAAGGTTTCTACATTTTCAATAATTGTTATTTAACTTAAAAATAGAGATACACATATTTTCTAGGCAGATCGCAAGAACAAAATGTATGAAACAAGCCTAATAAAACTAATTTTCACCATTTATTTGAACGGGTTTAAAACATGTTACAGATAGTACTTGCAGCAAGAAAGCCAATACGGCGGGCACTGATATCATTGTGGCTGAATCGACCATTTCTTTATCCTCGCCCATCGGCCTACTGAGTGGCTCGATATACACCGGAGCAGCTACTGTTGCTCCACAAGGAATATAATATTCTGCACACATCTAGGATGACGTACTTAAGCACACCCTAAAGTTGCTGGATTCCTTTCATAAGAGAGCTGTGCGTCTCGTCGGCAACCCGAAGTTGACACGGGATCTAGATAGTCTGAAACACCGCAGATAATATGCGGCCGAGATCTCCCTGTCTTACAGATATTTTCACGGCAGATGTTCCCGGGAATTGACTCGCATGATCCCGCTCTTATTAACGCCAGTCAGACAGTCACGACAAACAGCAAAAACGGAGTCGTTCGTCGAACTACTGGAAATATCTGTAACGGCGCTTTACAAACTCACTCCAAGGACATCTGTTTTCCCCTAAGTAAAACCTACAAATATGCAAGCACCATGCCAATCAACATCTTCGCACACACACCGCTAGTCGAGTATCATAGGATCTCCCTTGAGTATGTGTGCCACAGCCATAAAAAAAGAGTTGCCGTGATATATTATTGTCCATTTGGTCTGTTCCACTCATACTCTGGTTATATTTCGTAATCAAGATTGGTCTGGGTACATTCACTAAGCTGCTTTGTGGTATGGCAAATCTATCTACAGGTTCTATAGCTTGTATACCAAAGCAAGTGCTTGTAACTATAACGATGCTACTGTCTCTCTAGCGAGCGTATAAAATGCAATTTGCTATTTTTAAATTTGATGCATGCTCATCGCTGAGCCTCTCCTCTATTATTTTTTATTTTTCCTCATTGTACCAGTGACGTATCAATTCTAAACGTACTACGAGGAATTTTGCTGATAAATACATTTTTTAAAAATAAGCTAAGCCGAAGCATTTTTTTCCTCCAAGCTCTTCAGTTATCTGAACCATAGGGCAGCTGCTTTTTACTCTGCAATTGATCTTGGGTTTTTGTCCTGAAAAATTTCGCATTTTATTATATAACCATTTGGAATGATAAAGCCTCAAACTTTACATCCGAATCTCATAGGATTTCCACAGATAAACTGCTTGTATCAGTGGCGCTCAAAACACCGGATCATGGACGCATGGATTCAATACAGGTGACCACTACAATTCAGAAATAATCGTTCTGGGAGATTTCAATGCCCATAACCCCAACTGGCCCGAACACCATAACAAGATCGACTACGAAGGTAGAAAAGCTAAAGCATTTACTATCAGTTGCGGACTTACTCACGACTTGTAGACGAACCAACTCGGATTCCAGAGAGGAGCGAATTTGCCGTTAGCCACAAATCCTGATCAGTACACAATTACATTTGGTCCGCCATTCGGTACTTCCGACCACACACTTATTACAATGGTTTGTGACACGAAATCTGGTATTACGATTGTTTGCAAACTGGGAGAGTTCAACCTAGATTTTCCCTGACTCAACGTCTGCTTTGGCACTGACGACCCGTCGGTCTGTTGGGAAGAGATCACGAAAATAATTACCTCAGGAGTATGCTTCCACTTTTTCTTCCAAATTCCATTAAGTTACCGTCAAAAGGAAAGCCCTTGTTCGACAGAAGATGCGAAAGATCCGTAAGTAGAAAGCGGCAAGCCTACAAGTATTCGCGGCAAAATTAGACCGCTGAAAGTCAGAATTTCTGGTCAGTAGCTAAGGCAGTAATTAATAACAAAAACATCTTTCCCACCTTTGACGGACGAAAGCGGCGTTACGGCTACTACAGCTAAGAAAAAAGCAAACATGACTGATCTACCTTAAACGTCCGAAGAGAAGGATCTCCTCTCCACATCCAACATCAACACTACCATGGCAGAATTTCGTAAAATCCTTAGAGAGATTTTCGTAAAAGCCTTAAAGAGCTAACACCCAATTTTTCCAGACTTTTTGTCTGTGTCTACCGAAAGGGAATTTACCTATCTTCTTGAAAACTCGCTGTTTTTGTACAACCTGTACCAAAAAAGGCAAGAAAATCACGCGATCAAACTATCGTCCAATTACTTTGCTCCCAACAGTCTCTAAAGTCATGGAACCTGTAGTCAGTTAGTAACTACTCAAGTATGTACCTCGAGACCAACATAATAATTAGCGATAACCAATACGACTTCCATAGACAGAGTTTACAGGAAATATATATTGGCCTATGTCAGGAGTAGGTAATTGAGAACTACGGAGAATCTCGAGCAATTGCGTTAAATATTTCTAAGGCATTCGACAGAGTTTGGCATGAGGGATTGCTCAGCACACTCCCGTCCTTCAGACTGCCAGCGTATCTCTGCAGCTGGCCTGCTAGTTTCCTCGAGAACCGATCTTTGCACATAGCAATTGATTGACACATCTTAGCCACATTCACCATAAATGCGGTAGTGCCTCAGGGTGCAATACTTTCACCAACTCTGTTCCCCATCTACATTAATGACCTGCTAACTGAACCAATAATCCTGTTTGCAGTTTTGAAGATGAAGGTACCATTGACTCCCAATCTAAATTTGAAAAACCTTCACCAGCGACTGAAACTTATTATCGCAGAGAGGAGCAGATTACAACAATTAATCAAAATCTGGAGAAAGTTCGAACTTGGGGCAACAGGAATTTGGTCCAATTTAATGCTGCAAAAACGCAACTGTCCACGTTTACCAAGAACGCCAATACGGCGGGCCCTGACATCATTATGCCAGAATCGACCATCCCTTCATCCTCGTCAATTAAACTACTCGGTGTCTCGGTAGACAGCCATATGTCCTGGCATTACCCCTTTGCTAAAATCGCAAAATCAGCCTCGCAGAAGATTGGTGCTCTATTTTGCAACAAAAACTTATATACACGGCAGCAACTACTCTTGCTCTACAAAGCGCACATAAGACCGTGCTTAGAGCATTGCTTAGACATCTGGGATGCCGCACCTAAGAGCAACCTAAAGCTGCTGGATTTACTTCAGAAGAGAGCTGTGCGTCTCGTCGGTGACCCATAGTTGATCCGGGATCTGGATAGATATGTGGCCGAGATTTCCCTGTTTTGTAGATATTTTCACGGCAGATGTTCCCAGAATTTCGCTAGCATCATTCCGCCCCCAGTAGTGCCTGACAGACAGTCACGAGAGACGGCAAGAGTGCACCCGTTTGTTCGTGGTACAACGGTAAGCACCTAGAATGTCACTTTACAAGGACTCCTTGGTCTAATTGCTGGACGAAGAAAATGCAATAGTGTCAAAAAACGAAAACAATGACATTCTCAAGAAAAGAAAAATAGAAGGATCCAACAGACAGGATCAGACACGAAAAACATTCCGCCCGACAAAGGCAATCGGTCGTGTCGTTCCATATTCGCATCAATTTCGGATCGCTGTCGTATGGTATAAACGTATGCATTTAAATTTTAGTAAACAATATAAATCTGATCTTGCCGTCTTTGTCTTTTCACTATCGTATCGTTGTCGTCACGTGTAATGTAAATCATCCTTTAATTAGATTGTTGGTTAGACTAACAAATTAATTTATATATTGTAGATTGTCCTGAAGAAGAGATAAATAAATCCCGAAAGCTTGACAGAACAATAAAGGGTTTTCCTTAAATTTAGGTCTAAAATATAGCCAGACTGCATCCCCAAGAAACCTAGTTTTTTATATTTTTTCTTAATTAGTCAGTCGAGACTACCCGTTCTTC
>MU185075.1:13369-26770 GCA_016904865.1 Pissodes strobi
ATATACACATTTTTTTTTATTATTTATTTGATCACGTAGCGCCCACCGACCCCATTTTTGCTCGGATTCTCAAGGAGCTTTTTGCGTTCTGTTTTCATACTTTACTCTTCTATTTACATTCGAACTCTGCAAAACATCTTAAACGCTGTTTACATCTCTCCGCTATATAATATTTTTTGTTTGTTCAGGTGCTTTATTATGGAAGCTGGCAGAAACTTAAAGGAAACTCTAGTTCTGCTTCGGAGAAAATAAAGTACGACAAACAATTAAAATCAAGATTGCAAAGTTATATTTGCCTTGAAGTCTTTGTTGCTTGACTTTACTGTTGAGCCGAATCAATCAATATGTACCTGCTCTAATAGTAATATTAAATGGGTAATCAATTAAGCAACGATATTAGGTTGGGTTAGCAATTAATTTCGCGAAATAGCCTACAAAGTAATTTGGATGATAAATAAATAAAAGGAGATTAAATACACGGATCACTATATTAATAAAAAAATATCCTCACTAGTGCACGAACAAGTTTTGCCGAAACTATAATTGCAAACATCTCATCAAATAAAGACTGTAGTTTATACCGGTGTTTGATATTAATGCCAACATTATTATTGCAAATAAACATTCTTACCATGCCATCTAGGTTTGAACTATGTTCTGTATATTTAATATTTAGATTCAAAGGTTTTTGTGGTAACTGCGTTTTTAGGCGTTTAATATTTACTACATGGGAGAGAATAAGAGATTACCATACCCTTGTCCTCCAGACAGAGTACTTCAAACTGCCTTTTTTCGATTGAAGTGCTCTTTTCTATAAATTTGCCGTCATTAGTGAGAAATTTATATTAAGAGAAAGTGTTGATGCTTTTAAATAATCCAAAATAATGTTAATATCTTCTCATAATCTCAAAGTATCTGCATTCAGAACAGGTTTCCAAAAAGCATTTCATTTAAATATATTTTAAATAATTGGGTGCTTCTATACGTAATCCTTTTAAATGCCGCTCTTATAATACAGTGATATTTAAATTATATTATTTTTAGCTAAATTGAAAATATAGCTTAATATCTCGTTTTTAGGATAATTCATAGAGGAGAAAACAACTTCTAATATTTTTATTAATATTTTACAATTATGCATGAGAGTCTGGGACGAAATATTGTCACAATTAGTTATCTATGACGCCACGCCTCGGATGGCGTGCAGGTTATATAGCTCAGATTATAGATCGATCTACCTCAGGTGAGAAGAGATAATAAAGAAGGTACTTCGGTAAGACAATAACAAAATCTATTGGTCAAAGAATTAATGAGTTTACACTAAACCCGATTACTAAAACACATATCCTTTCGGTTGCGGTATGGTTTGAATTGTTTATAGGTCTTGGTCCCTGTACTATAATAAAGGTCTTTAAGAGCGGTGTTGTGTTTTAATTTATGGTTAGGTTTGTTTATTTCATGAGATAATTATTTACGGTTCTTAGATTATCTTAATTTCACTCAGCGCTTTAAGTCACTATACCTTTAAAAGTCACTTGACTTAGAATTTTGACAGATCTATCGTAGATTCGACTTTAGTACTTTTTAGGCAGGTATGCTCTAAATACGTTTCTGTGACCTGCACTTTCCGAGTTGGGTCTGAAGTTTAGGATATGGTTAGAGCTCCTACTACGTCTCTGTGGACTGCAGTAGGTGAGTGAAAGCTTTCAAGGCATTATAGTGTTAGATTACACTTTCACTTTTGTTATTTACATTTTAGAATAGTTTTCATTCACCATTCTGTTTCTTATGAATTAAATTTCCAAAGAAAGGCATACATAGAAATAGTATCGTTATATGTTGTTCGAGAACACTTAAGATTTTTACTCACTTAGCCTTATGTATTTTAAATTTTTATGGAAAGCATACCATGTATAGGTGTAGTGGATCCTATTCCAAACTAAGCTTAGATCCCTAGACGGTTTGTCCTTGCAGCCCTTTGGCTGTATTGGTTTTCGAGTACAATTCTCAAAATCTATTTAGTGATCCAAGCTTTATTCTTCCAGCTTTCTTGAGTGTCTTTAGAGCTTTTAAAGTGTAAAAAGTGGTAAAAACCACCACGCAAATAAGCTCGATACAAGTCACGATGGAACACTTAGCTTTACCTTATCTTATGACCTGGTGGAATTTAATTGTGGCCATAAACCCTCCTAAAATTGGGATTTATTCCGGTTTTAAATTGATTTCCTATAATATGGCCTGCTATCTTATAAATTTCCTCGCGTGGCTGTGACATTTCGGGAATCTAATTGTCATCTGGACTTGACGTTTCTGCCTTGCGCCTGCCATAGCAGGCCTAACGACAATATCGGTCGCCAAGGCTGAATCGCTATGTTATCGAACTGTTATTATAAATAATATTTGTTTCTGAGACTGCTTTCTGTTGCGATATATAATAATAGTAATATATGTATTTTATATTTGTTATATAAAAGATAGCAGTTTAAATTATGTCGATAAACCCATAGAATGTTAACAATAGACTAGCTAATAATATAAACAAATAAATTATGATAGTGAGTTATTGTTTACACATCCATAGTCATCCAGAGTATATGGCACTAGGTTTACAAGTAAATTTTTAATTTATTTTTTAAGAGCAGCTCGACTTTCACTTTTTCTGAATTGTACAGGTAGTTTACTCAGTAATTTTATGCAGATACACCCTGGCTTCTTTTGACGTCAGTGCCTAGAGTAAGAGAGATATTCTGATGTAATTCTCAGAACAGATGGTGAAATATGCAAAAATTTATGAAATTCAGAAAAAGCAAAATATGTGTTTAAAAACAGTAATTTCTATAAGATTGGTTAGATTTTAGAGAGCAGCTTCCAGCAGGGTTTGCGCGTATCCTTCTTTTCATCGCCTTCACCGATGAACTGGTTTTTATCGATGACAACCAAACAGGACTCTTGAAAAGTCAGCCGTTTAGATTGGCAGTGAGGTGTCGTGGTAAAACCTTTTTTGTGATATACCCTAGTGGAGATTCTCTACTAGACCTATTTTGAGTCTCAGGCGGTGCCTCTTCCATACCTTTAATGTAATTTTTTGTTTGGTGCTTGGATTCACTAACGTAACTGGGATTTTTCTTTATCGGGTGAGTGGTATTTTGGGTTTCCAGTTTCGCGATTTTGTGCTACCACGTGGATGGTTCCTCATTTATTTTTAGTTTTCATTGCAGATGTTCTGTTTCATACATCCTGTGCTGCAGTCTAGCAGATTAGCTCGTTAAGCAGATAAAAACCGTTACAGGTAGAATATTGATCTTTGTGTATTTTATTTGCTTTGCTCGTAAATTTTCTTGGCATTGGATTGGAATTAAATATTTTAATGCTTTACAGGTTTTTTTACGTGAAGAGCTTTTCCCTCATTCCTACATTGATCTAAGAAATTCCTTGTTGTTGTACCTCGTATAGGCGCAGAAGAGTCCATTGTACTCGATCATGTACATTTCCATCTGAGAATTGCCTGGAGAGCCACTCATGAGCTCTTGTTATTCAGCCTAGCAGATCAAGCCTTATCTTCTTCTTCTCAATGTGCCCTATCCTCAGTGGACGTCGGCGATCAGTCTGGCCCATTTGATTTTATTCACAGCAGATCGAAATAATTCTATTGATGTCAGACCTTACAAGTTTCTTAGCCATGATAGTCGACTTCCTTGCGATCTTTTTCCATCCAATTTACCCTGCATTATAAGTTGAAGCAGCTTGTACTTCGTGTTCCGCATGATATGCCCAAAGTATGACAGTTTTCGTTGTTTCACTGTTTTCAGCAGTTCTCTGTCTTGTCGCATGCGCAGCAATAAAGTTATACCTAAATATTTAACATGATTCACCTTTTGAATTGAAGAGCACATACATACACCAAATTCTTGACATTGAAAATTATGAATAGTAATATTAGTTGTGTTGGGCTGATTACAGCGGTTAAGGAAATCTTTGTTGGCACTCTTTGTAGTAGGGATCCATTCTCGAAGAATTGGGCATTGATGTCGTTTTAACTGACTATCATAATTTTAGTTATTGATATATTCAACCGCATGTTAAATTCTTGACATATGTCGACCACTCTATCGATCAGTCTTTGAAGTTCTTCAGCGCTGTCAACCCTTATCTGCCGTCCTCTATTAATCGCTACTGCTAATTTAATTCCATGTTAACTTAAGACAATTCTAAAATTTCTTTTTTTAATCAAAGTTAGCTATTTCAATAACGTTCAGAGTACACGATCTTAGATTTCACGGGTGCTCTTTTGTGTAATGTGTTGTAACTACAATATAACTAGTTGATGTAACGGTATAGTGAACTCGGAAGTTTGCACGGAATATGCTTATGTTCTGGGTCTTTAGTAATTGATTGTTTTGTGTTTATTTTTATTTATTCTACTTGTTTTATAACCGGTAATTATTGATTATGCTTACTTGTTGTTTAATCGTTCATTTATTTTGGGCAATAGTCGAAGGTTTCAGTTTAAATTAGTGGACTTCTCTGTTAATTGACGTAAAAGATACGGCATTTCGTACCGTAGCTAGCTAAAATGTTCTGTAAACTTAACTGAATTATTAGTTCTATTGTTTCCACTTTTGATAACAAGTAATATTGTGATACTTCAGCTTTAGACTGACATTGCAATTAGTTTAGTGGGTTTTCCGCAAGGGGAAGTAATTAGTAAGTCTAATTTAATTGAACGAAATATTGGACGAAATAACTATAAGGTTTTGATATGGTTTTATTAATTTTATATCATTTTATATACGTAAATTTCGGACATTTAACGTCAGTTTTATTATTCATACTTTTTTGTGCTTTAGATATTTTCTGACTTATGCTGTCTACAATTTGGTGGCGCCTTTATAAAAATATACATCCTCCCTGCTCACCGCATTTCAGTGCGGGCCTAATTTGCAAGCTTCGAAGATAACTCGTACTGGCCTACGCATATTTAATTGTGCATTACTTTAATATAACTTTATTCACTGTCAATATTTTCTAATTTGAGACGAAATTTAATAAATACAATTAAAAGGTAAAGTGCCCGACAAGGGACTGGAAATTAAGAAAATATGTTGTGTACTGTTTAGTATGTTTTCGCCAATCAAAACTAAATCGTGCTATAGAAATATAGCTTTAATGCCATTGTAAGTAAAAATCATATGAACATGGGAGTTTGATGATGAGGCATGGAAATTCTGTGGCATAATAAAAACTTATTTGAGTATAAAGAGGTAAAGGGAACATTTTAATATTTTCATTAAGAAATTACTCATATCTATGGTTTGACTCTTAGTAGACAGATCAGCGCCCTAAATATTGTAAACTAATAATTCAATTCACAATAGTAAGAATAGTTAGTATAAAGCGTGACCTTGGTACTTGACCTTGAAAGATAATTATTATACCTATTATCCAAACATGTTTTAAAAACATTCAGTAATTTTTAACAAATATTAGTATAAAAGCGAGCGCAAACCGACTAAACGACAACTTTGGTGTAGTTTATAGTACCTCAACGGCAAACGCTTACTGGCAACAAGTTCAACCCCGCCGTTCATCCAGAGCTATTTTGAACCTTTACGGCAAAGACTCTGAGGGGTTCGATTCTTTGGCATCTTAAAGCTTCACGGGAAATGCCTAAATAAAGTTCTCCTTAGAACATGCCAGTTAAAAATAACAAAATAAGATAATTAAAATCAAATCAAATTAAAGACGCCAATATAAAGTAAGCAAAGTAAATGTCTTAAATTCAACGTAACTTAAAAGTGCTTCAAAGAAAACCTCTTCTCTCGTAACTTCGAATATATTAAAATAAACTTTAAATCAATGTTTCAACCTAAGCCTAAAAAGGATCCGTTAGCTGCTCCCTAACAAAGAGACATGCGCAGCACGCCCTTCTGATTATTATACTATTCCAAGTCTCCAATAGACGTGCATTTGTTCCGAAACTAGCGAGTTTATATTCTTCATTACCATCTGAGCTACGCAGCCTGAAACAGCACAGAGAGCTACGAATAAGCAGCACATGGTGGAGGCGCCCGTATTTATCTGTGACACGTATTGCTGACAATATGTACGATATATAATACATTTTTGAAGTCTCAAAATAAGACATGAACAGCTATTTTGTACTTATGGGGAAGAGACTAAATTGTGGCCAAATTTCATCCTTATGTGTTTTTTTAAACATTTAAGACGTTTGCTTTATGACCACAGGTAATTTCTCAGATTCCTATTTTTTTAAAATATGAGAACATGTTGCATGGGCCACAATTCAGGACCAGTCAGGAGCCATTGGAAAACACCATTCAGCATACAGGACTCAGCGAACAGAACAATCACTGGTAGAAGTTTCCCCATTCTTCGACTAGAGATTCCTAGAAGGTAAAAAAGTTTAAGAAATTATGATATATGGATGAAATATCAGTAGCAGTGGACAACGAGTTAGATAATCTAGTAAATAATTGAAAAATAACAAACCTTAGAGTCTAATCCAGATCAAATCGAGCCAGCTCATAGTCAAAGTATTAAGTGTCTAATATTATCAAGATCTCATGCCTATGTCTTATTCCAGGTCAACGAGTGCAGGCTACAGTAGCACAAGTCGACCAAAAAGAAGCACACTTGTCAGTATAATTATCACCACATACACAATATTCACAATACCAAGGAATCTGCAAACAAAGATGGCATATCCAGTTGCCATCTATGATCCACAAAGCCAGACATAGAGGCTGCGTATAGTTCGCTTTTAATTTACATTTACATCATGTTTAAAAATCGGAATGTAATTTGAATATGAAATAATCAAAGTAACACCAGATCGCATTGCAACTTGAGCAAATGATAAGATTTGTAAAGGCATATGATATTGATAGTTGCAAAGATATTTAATTCCTATAAACAAAGCCAGCATGTTGTAATAGGCCAACGAGTAAAATAAATTGATTAATTTGCTATACAAAATCAGCAGAGGTCAAGATGTATAACTGAGTCAAACAAACTGCTATAATTTTAGAGACATAAAATGCTGTTAGCAAATATTATACAGATACATAGACAGGACCGTCTTTATACATAAAAAAGGTTTGATAGATTTCCATATTATGAATATAAAAATAAGAATTAAAGAACTATGGTTAAATAATATAAAGACAGGACCTTCTTTTGAATTTTTATAACTATTGCGTATGATTCTAGGAAGAAATAAGTTCAATAAACCGTAATATTGTTAATATAGGTAATTTATTTTAAGCCGGGCCTGAATAATTAATTTATAACGCCAGGGAAAATTCACTATCTTTATATATAATCCCCCCATTTACCAACTCTATCCCAAACTAACCAATATAAAGACAATGGATTAATGTCAACTCTGTTGAGATGGACGCATCTTAACGGAGGAGGGATCATATAATTAGTAATAAGTTAAAGTGTTCTAAGACAGGACTGTATTTAAATAATACGTGACAAACAAGCTGCTTTATTAACAAAATGACTACTAATACCTAAACGTTGTTTTCAATAGAAACAAATCCATCTTGGAAGTAGCACATTTCTAGTATACAGCCGGGTTTAACAAACTATGATTTTGTTAATAAGACAAGAAAACGTCACAAACGAGAAAATATAGGATAGGATTATAACATTGTTAATATAACTTGTAAAACTATTTTTCTTTTGTTACATGTATAACTAGCAGTAGAAGAACACACTGTACTCTCCACTAACCGACTGTCACAGAGAAAGAGCTAGTCAAACCACACAACCGCATGGGAGACTACAAAATGAAATACAAATGGGTGGATCTACGCCAGAACAAGTCCACTGACGAAATATATAAGAAATTATAGTAAAATTTTGTGAAATGCGATGTCTTCTAGAATTGAGTTTTTTTCTCTCTTCTAAAGCAATGGAGTCTGGATAAAACGTTGGAGACCAACGTTATCAAGGAGGGGGAATGTGTGAACTACTAAAAAGCAAAACCTACTAATTAAATACTACCCTGTCCTAAGTTTGAACTTGAACTTGGAAAATGTTATATAAACATTCACAGTTCATTATAAACAACTAGAGCGTTCGACGGGGACGATTTCAATCCTTAACATTGCAGCCATCAGCATTTTGTAGAATATAAATACGCAGGTAAACGCCAAATTCATCAGGCTTTCGGGTCTCTCTCAACTCAGCTCAATCTAGGTGGGTATAGCACATAGGTGCGTACACTTCTAGTTGTTCTAACCCACAACCTCAATATCTGTGAACACCTGTACACAGGCACAGGGTGATCAGGTCCCCACCTAACCTGGATGTACATAGCTACACGGCAACCGGGGAATTCTAAAAAGTAGTGAGAGTCGAATCTGCGAATGAAGTATCAAAATTTCTAGTAAGGGGATTTTTGGGGATTTTTAAAAGTAGTGCAAGTGCCTTGGAAATCTGTGACAAACTTAAATTAAAAACGCTAAAAGACTTACCATATAAATATTAAAACAAATGCATAAATAAAAGGTAACCAGCTCGCATAGACTGTATTAATAAAACAATGACCAAGGGCCTGGAAACACTTTAAACTACGCCACCCTCGAGAAGACATGCATTTAGTATTAATTGGGTATAGTGTAAACTCTTAATTCATCTATAAATAAAAACACGCATTTATTATTATACAGTCTAACCGTTGTTAAGTTTGCTTGTAAATAAACTTGTTATTCTTTTTATCAACGTGTCTCCTTTATCATCTCTTCTCATTCTGACGTGGAGCGATCCCAAATCTAAGCTGCTCTCCTGCACGCTAAGTAAGGCGTGCATATTTTCGCACAGTTTCCATTTTTTATGGCAATGACCCACTCACTAAAGGAAGATCCTATGGCATTCGACAAACAGTGTGTGCAAATATGTTGATTGACACGGTTTTTGAATAGCTGTAGGTTGTAATTTGGGGAAAATAGTTGTCCTGGAAGCGATCTTACTAAATATAAACTATTGCAGCACAAGACACGCCTCCAGCGACGTCATTGCAAAATATAATCGGCCTCAGCACAATCCTACAAATTCTAATCGTTTGCAGCACAAGACTCTGCGCACCTCGTCATTGGAAAATATAATAGCGTTCAGCAAAAATCTAGTCTAAATCTAATCGTTTACAGCATGAAGTGACGGATCTAACCTATAATTATTGCACGTGTTGTTAATAGTTAATTGTTAGTGGTGAGTGCTTTCAATATGAATGATTCCAACTTTTTAATCCATTGTGCAACAATGGAAATGTTAATATAATAGAGTATGGAAGTCAAAACAATTACATAGCAGTACTCCGCTTAAAGTTGAAAGGGAAATGTGACGAAGAGTCCAATTCCGATGACTTTAACTTGCGTTGCAATGAGTGGGTGAATAATTTTCAATTTTAACAAAGACACAATGGATAGTGAAAAAAACTTTGCCACAATTACAAAGATTATTATTTCGTAAACAACGTGTGCCATCACAGCAGCTTCAATAAAGTATCGGCAGATAATAGAAAACGAGTAGCCATTCGAATAAAAGGCAAAGGATGTGAAGCATTTATTGACATAAAAATTAAAAAAATTAACAGATTCACGGTACGAAATGTTGTTGTTAAAAGAAGGATGGTCCGCTATAATTATGGTGAGTTTATGTTATCTATTTAACATTTAAAGCTACATTTATATTTTGATTTGAAGTTCCGAATTCATCAATCATTTTTATTACACTATAATTTTAATTTTATTACATTTTTATTTTTTCTTATATTTTGGTATATCTTTTTATGAAATACCTATTCGACAAAAGATTCCGTTCCCCTAAAGCATCTGCGGCTCCGTGGCTACGTTACGGCTTCCGACTTTAATTCCAGTGACCGCGGTTCGACTCTCGTGATAAGCTTAGCCTTTTTTACGTTATAATTATAATTTTATTATATTTATACCCCTACTTTACGAAACAATAACTTTCAACTTTTTTGTAGCGTTAAATTACAAATCATTTTTATATCCTGTTATTCATCTCTTTCAGATAAAACAAAAGAGATATTTTTCAATTATTTTAATAATGGAATGGGTCTGACAGCTGCAAGAAATTACCATGAACTACATATTGTAAATGATATCCATGATGACTTCACTAAAGTTTTGGCTGATTCTCAAACTAATTAAGGGGGAGATTTTTGGGTTCATTTTAAGAAGAAAACTTCATATGAACTTATGTCCTAAACGTGCTAACTTTTGATATACAGGGTGGTAAAATTTTCAAAAATAAATAATTTATTATTAATATCTGTAATAACACTTTAGATATTTTAATAAAATTTGGCATACATGTACTATGTATCAAGAGGCATTTTCTATTCTACTATATTTCTTTAATTTCCACCAGCGGCGTTCGTATGGAATCTGATCTGCTTATTTTGGCAGGCATGGATGGTACGCCACTAATTTCTCTTAAAATAAAAATCATTCTTGAAATCCCCAGTCATTTCTAAGTAAAATTGATCACTTAATTTTTTTTCAATCCGATGCACGGTTTTCGCTTAAAAAATTAAAAACCGTTCCTCTGCATGATCAAAACAATATCGTAAATACGACAATATCACCATTCAGAGAAATAGATTTCATTTTAATTATTATTTTTTATTTAATTAATATTAATTTATAACAAGAAAATAAAATCTATTTTTCTGCATGGTATCACCATGCAGGAAAATAGATTTTATTTTCATAATTAACGATATTGTTATGATCAGACAGCGAAATAGTTTTTATTTTTTTTAGCGAAAACCCTACATCGGATTGAAAAAAAAGTGATCAACTTTGCTTAGAAATGATTGGGAATTTCAAGAATAATTTTTATTTTACAAGGAATCAGTGGCGTACCATATAATATGGAAAATTATTTATTTTAGGCAGAATAAATATGGAAATAGAGAACCAATTTCTGTTTTAAATATTATTTACGAAAAACAAGAAGAATACAGCAAAATAGGTGTAACTCTGTACATTCATGAGGATCCACCTGTTGTCTCAATATTGACGCCAATTATGAAACGTGCCCACGAAAAGGCATATTGACAGTTGAAAATCAAAAATTTACCAAGCTTGACAGCTTGTAAAATCTAAACGGCTAAAGATAGAACAACACGGTTTGCACTTTCCTATTTTGGGTTTTCATAAGCTATCGAAAAACCAATATAGGAAAGTGCAAACCGTTTTGTTCCATCTTTAGCCGTTTAGATTTTACAAGCTGTCAAACTTGGTAAATGGTCGATTTTCAACTGTCAATATTTCAAAAACCGTTAGAGGTAAGTATGGGACATTATTCATGAAATATGTCTGGACTCTTTCGCACAATCCAAATATGCAATAATATACAGGGTACTCCATTTAAAAAAACTTAAGTTAGTCGTTTTTGACGGCTTTACGACGTTCATTTGTTTTTTGCTGAACATATCCGAATTCGCGGGAGAAAATTACATACGATGGCTTTTCAGTTTTTTTTTTTATAAAAGTACAGGGAAAGTCAAAAAATCGCCTTGTCTAGTCCTCGTTGGATAACCCTGTACCTAATAATATTTTAATATAGTTCATGTTAGTTTCTAAATTGTTGTTTTGATATAAAAATGCTTACCTCTAATGTAGGTAGATATACAAGTGATAGGGATTTTTAAGTAGTACACATAAAAACTAGGTACCGATTTATGTCAATTTTATTGTCAAAGTCAACGCTTTTTCTTCTTATTTTTTACATTTCTGATCAGTTGTAGCGTAGCCATACAAAGTGATGTAATTTTCAAACATTCTGTATTATATGGAAACATTTATTTTGAAAACTCTTAATATTTAACGGTAGACAGGGTGTCGCGAAATTAGTGGATCAACCATGTTCATCGGTCAAAAATAACTAAAATTTTTCTTATAAATATATATCGGGAAGGGAGCTAGAGCCTCTTAAAAATGGGCCCCTGAATATGGTTTTCTTTAATTATTTCCGAAACGGTGTAAAATAGAGTTTTAAAATTTTGGCATTCTACTAACTTTAATATTCTGAATTTAAAAATGGAATTAAAAATAAAAAAATTTAGTCAGGTGCGAACATTTTAGGGGGTGAATCTAAAAATTAACTTTTTTCTTGGGTTAACTTTTTATATATTTCTCTTGAAATTTTGAAAATTTGATTTTTTTTGCCTCTTAGTTTGCTTCGCTAGGACGCAGGGTTTTTGAGAAAAACGGATTCTAAAGTATACTGACTGCCAAAAACGGGTGTAAAATGAATGTTATAATTTTTGATATTCCCCAAAAATTGCTTTTGACGTTACAAAACCTCATATTATTATAAAATAGTAGAAACACTTGTTCCACAAAAAAGTTATGACAGATTTTCAAAATTTGATCAACTATAGCATTCAATTTACACCCGTTTTTGGCAGTCGGAATACATTTATAATCGGTTTTTCTCAAAACCCTGCGTCCTAATGATACGAAATAAGAGGCACTTTTTACCAAAAAAATAAAATAAAATTTTCAAAATTTGTAAAGAAAATAAAAAAATATCCCACAAAAAAGTTGACGTTAATTTTTTTTAAACACTCCCAAAATGTCAAGCACCTGACCTGACTAAAATTTTCTATTTCTTATTCCATTTCCGAATTCTAAATATTAAAGTTAGTGTACTTAGGGGAGTTCCAAAATTTTAAAACTCTATTTTACAAAATTTTGGAAATAAATAGAAAAAAAAACATCTTTAGGGGCCCACCTTTAAGAGGCCCTAGCTCCCGATATATGTTTATAGAAAAAATTTAGGGTAATTTTGACCAATAACTACAGGGCTAATGCTTCGTCCACTGATTTTGTGACACTCTGTATAGGTATACGGTATATACTGTATAAGTGGATATGGTCAAAGGTGACCATTCATCTTTTAATATACTAATCTGCAGATATCCAGTTGTTTTAATGGATACGCGATGTTTTATTCCCTTGTAGATATTACGAAAAATGTGAAAATTCATAGCTGTTTATTGCTTGGAAATGGTTCAAAATAAGTTATCATATATAATATAACGAGTGCATTGAAAGTTACCCATAATTTTCAATGCACGAGTTATATTCGTAGGAGAATTCCATGAACCAAATTTGCAATGAATGAAAATTTAACGTCGTTGTCACAAAAAAGTAGTTGGTGTCATATTTTCATAGATAAGGTGGAATTAAACATTACTAATTATGTCCTTAGCAACTAAATAACAAAATAACTTTTGTCAATCAAGCAAGAAATAATGTCACGTTTCGGCATGTGTGTATCGTGGTTTCGGCAATATTTCGATGGATAATATAGCCCAAAATATCGCAAATTTAA
>MU185075.1:38060-92053 GCA_016904865.1 Pissodes strobi
TGGCATGTGCAATCGCAAGGCTCTATCGTAATATATGTTCCATAGTAGGGATGCTAACACTGAGCCTTATGGTACTCCGCACGACACATTCCTTGTATGCTGGTCTCCCACTAGCAAAGTAGGGCGCTATTCGTTTTTTTTTCAGTTCATCGACGAAATAAACGCATTTTTCACATCGAGAACTAGCAGCAGGCACAGCTTTTTGCCATTAGCGGCAAGGGTTATCGCGCACTTTAACCGGTTCATCACCTTCCCCATCGCATCTATGGTTGACCTTTTCTTTGTAAAGCCAAACTGTGTATCGACCAGTCCTCCAACTCTTTGTATATCATCTTTAAGCCTGCTTTTCAAGAGATGTTCAAGAAGCTTCCTCATGCAATCCAGTAGGCATAGAGATACCTCCTTCTAGTCCGGTCTTGGTGGCTTCTCCAGTAGTAATAGTCCAAGGCAACTTTCCATACTTTCCAGAATTCATTGGCATTTGGGAATTCATCATGTGCAAACATACCGTTGGCAGTTTCTCTTTTACGTATCGCAAAATTTCTGGGGGAATGTTATCAGGTCCAGCTGTTTTCTTAGGTTTAAGTGAGCTAGAGGCTTTGATGAAATCGTTCTCTGTAAAAGTAGGTATATCTTCTTCTCTGACGATATCCTCAACCCATTTAGTTTGGGTTAGTTCCTAGTTGGTCCGTGATCGGGGAATAGTTTCTCCGCCTCTTTCACTATTTGTAATTCTGTGAAACGTTTGCTGGCTTGAGTCTTAGTCTTCCTGTAATTATTTTGTACCCGCATCCCCACAGATCGTCCGCCACTTCATCTAGCCATTTTTGCTATTTGAATTTCTCTTTTCAGGTGTAGTCTTCCTTCTTTGTATTTGAAGACAGCGATATTTTTCTGTTCTTGAGAAAAATTGGATTTTTACGGAGTCGTAACATTGTTCTCTTTTATTTTGCCAGACACTCTATTCTTACTTTGGCAATCTCGACGGACCACCTGATTGCCCCCTATTGCCTGATAGTTTTACTTTTCTGTGGAAGATACCATCACTTGATTCAGATATACTATCCATGAAGGTCTCTGGTATTGGGAGCGTATTCATTTCCCAGCTTATTTCGAAGATCATCCATAAAGTTGAGCATTTTCGCGGTATCCAGCTTGTTGTTTTCGCTGTCTCTTTGTTTTACATCAAAACATATATAATTATGATCCATGCGATTCTTCTCCTTGGATACTTGACAGTCTGAAACTTGTGGCACTACTCCATTTGATGCAAAAGTAACATCAATAAATTCCGTGCCTTGGCCTCTATGGACGGTTGCTTAGTGGATGCCCATTCAAATAATATATCTCATGTTTAATCATTCTTCAGTGATCCCCACCTGGTGGCATTTAGGTCCCCGCAGCAAATCAGACACCTTTCCCCTTCCCCGTACTCCGAAAAAGATTTTTCATTTACATTTGGAAATCATATAATATATAGACCAAGATACAAAAAATGTCAAGAGCGTTTAGACAATTTTAACAGTTACAATAAACTTCAATTCACAATGGAAATAGAAAATTATATCAATGCATTCTGTGACTACATTTCCTAATATCGCAAGCATTCAAATCTGATGATGTTATTAGTAACATGTCACAGTATTTTAACTTAAATAATAAACCTTATTATACATTTGGTCGTTACAAACAAATTAATTTTATTAACTTATTTTGACCACAAAGGTGAAGGTAGCAATTAACTGCATAATTAACTACAAGCAATTAAAGGAGTGGACTGTATAAAAATAGAGTGTTTGGGTTTTAAACATAGATTATGTGAATTGAAACTCGATAGGGATGTTAATGTACTTTAATAATGCAATTATGCAATTGCAATTGATGTGAAAAATCTAAGTACAATTTTTAAATACTTCTTAATCTACTTCCATGCATTGAATAATTCACTCACATAAAAACTAAATACAAAAGGATGTTCAGTTAAAATAGGTACTAAAGTCAATATTTGTTACTTTAAAAATGGAACTTTGTTTTTAAATTTTAAAATTTCCTTTCACTCTACAAAATACCTTGAATTTCCCGTTTCTCCAATATTGTCGTACTCAGGAGTAGCCTTTTAGACTTCACACATTGAATTCATATAGCTGGGATTTGAATGGATTTTCTCTACTGCAAATTTGCAGCCGCTATTTTATAGTTTCTTCAACTCAGGTACGCCGAGATGCTACGTTGTTTCTGGCCATAAATAATTGTGTTACAAAACGCCTAAACGTGGTTTTTGTCCAACGTGGGCAAAAATAACTGTGGTACACTAAATATTCTCTAATATTTGTGCATACAATTGGAGAATTTGCCTAAAAGGTTGGGGCCTTTTGGCGCGAAGAGGAGAACGAGAATTTTCGTTCTTGCTTGAGTGAACGCTAAACTTGCACTGACATATGATCTTTCTTACGATTTCGGGAGGGACAATAACGCGGGAAAGTTACGCGTCAGTTTTATCTGAGAGGGGGAAAACATCTTCTTTCTTTCTTTACACACTGCTGTTTACTGACGGAGACCGAATATATTAAATTGAAAACGCTTGAATTGACCCAATTGAAATGGCAAAATGACATTTAGCTGTATAGGATCGAATCGACCATCCAGGTTTGGACTAAGGGGTATTGAAGAACTGACATATGCTAATTTAAATACACAAATTGGGTTGTACCCGGGGTGAAATAAATCTATTTTGAGTTTAAATACGGTTCATTCATACTTCATACATAAAGGGTGTTATCACCAAACTATACGATGAAAAACGATAGTCTCTACACCTGTTGGGGTGTTTCCCCAAAAACACTAATTGTTATTTGTTTACATTAAAATATTAATCTCAATAAAAGAACATTATTGGGGGAAACACCCCAACATGTGTATTAACTTATCGTTTTTTCACCGCATAGTTTCGTGATAACACCCTGTATGTCCGTAGTATGATTGAGTCATAATTCAAGCCCAACTAGATTTATTTTACCCCAGGTAAACAGCAATTTGTGTATTTAAAGCATTGTATTTTAGTTACTCCTTAGTACGAACCTGGATTGTCGGTAGAATAGATTGCGTTATATGAAACAATCGCTGGAAAGCAAGTTGTCACTTTCTGTCAAGGAATCCGTTTTAAAATGTTTATATTTAATATATCTTTGTCTCTGTCAATGTTGTGTAAACTACAATAAGTCACATAAAGAAAGAACATGTTTCTACCCTCTCAAATGCATCCTCATCCGCGCAATTTCCCGCTCAGTTCTCCCTGCCGATGCCGCGCCCGTGGGAAGAATTAGATTTTAGTTTTAGTGCCTTACAAATACTTACTCGGGAAGCAACGGCCCAGTCCCCGCTTTGCTTGAGTTTGGAGCCAAGAACATCTACCCAGTCGTAGCCCTGTTTGACGCCAAGATATTTAGAAGTTTTTCTCATTTGTTTGCACATATATTTAGAAAATATCTGCTGCACTCTGTGTTCCCTTTCTTAAGTCTTCGTAGCTGTTCCTTGCAGCCAAATATCTTAGCGTCACAGTTAGCTTTTCTTCGGCACTTGCTGCATCTCTTATAATAGTATATCTTTCTTAATTCTTGATTTTATTATATCCAACAAATTATTAAATGACAGTATCCTACACTTCTCATGTCTCCTTACAGTGCCAGACTAGACTGAAGCTCAACAGAGTCTTCTTTCTCTGTTAATTGTTCCAAGCCCGTTCCCTTGGCAGTGGTTTCGCTAGATAGTGGGTAGGGACAGTGTGAATCGATTAGTCATTCATTCGTGAATAGTTTTTGAGATCATTTGGTTCGTGGACCTTTAATTCTTGCAGAACATTAACCGCAGTGTATTTGCTTCTGCCACGTAACCATTGCTGTAAGTCATGTTCCCCATTGTTGTGTTTTTTCTTTAAAACGTCTGACAATGTAAATGCTACTGATGTAAGCTCAAGTGGTGCCGGTAACATTTCTATTTCACGTGTGAATTGAACTGATGTTTCATGAGTTTGTCTCAACGTATAGCACTAGTTGTCCGCCGTTTGTCGTGATACGCCTATCGATACCGATCTGGGGTCCAGATCTGTACGTGACCCGATTTCATCGAGCATATTTTTATTACAACTCCCAGTGGAACGCCATTCTGAAACACATAAATTGGTTGTTAGAGTGCCCCTGAAATGAGTCAATTGCAGTTCTCAGTTATTAGCATTTTTACCAGAAGAAAATCGAATTTTTAATTTGTATTGTTGTATCCAATCGTCCAATACACTGACCTAGTTTTGAAGGAGAAGCAATAATTTAAATGGCGTAATTAATTCGAGCTTCAATATATAAAATTAAAGACATTTTGCTCTGTACAAAAAGAATTATTTTATACTCCATTGAAAGCAACTCAGTGATGTTAAGGACTAAATTATTCTTGCGTTTAAAATTGATTATCTTCATTAAAAATCTAAACCGAATTCATATATTTTTCTTAGGTAATGAAATATAGGAATTAAAAACTTATCTCTAGCTAGGTAAATACCGTATTCGGAATAATTCCCTGGAAAATCAAAAAATTTAATTAATTGAGTATATTAAACTTGTCCCTGGAGCGGTATTGGATCTGACTGAAAATAAATACGGAAATATTATGAAAGAGGCATTCGTTGCGAATGAAAATTTACATTTTGGCCCGTTAAACATATAGCTAATCGAAATTTAAAAATCTCACTTTTATGAAAGACATTTCTAAGTAAGTTCTTTTGATTGATCCCGTGTATTAAAAAAACGTATATTTTGAGTCATTTTACCCATTATGAGTTTTTGGTAAAAATGTCCATACAGCAATATTTACTTACTTTAAAAAATCAGTATAAATTAGAAGATAATCCGTTTTTCTCAATAATAATATTACACTGCAACAACTCGTAATTACAAATCAATTAAACAGCACTATATATGAAGCACATACATGAATCAATTAATAAAATTTCGGTTATTTTCAAGATTTTAAAAAACTGTTCAATTTCTCGTTCTCATGTCATTTAGCCTAATTTGTTTTACAATTTAGTATCAAATGCTCATTGAATGGGCTTCATTTAAATCCAGGCAAAGTAGCCTTACAAAAATGATAAAAGGGAAAGCAATTCTTTAAAAAAATTCTTTTCATTTCTAAAGAGGGCTAATCACTTTTCATTTCACCCCCTTTCAATATAAAATAATTACGGAAGCTTAATTATACTTAATTCTCTTTTTCCCTCAGGACATTAGCCTTTTTTCTAATTCTGTTAAAGCCTAATGAACTCATTAAGACCTCCCGACACAATAGATCTAAATTAAAAATATGTATACACACCGCAATGGTCTGAAGATATTGTCTTAAAAAATGTAGAAAACATAAAATATTTTTAATTGTTCTCGTTTGTGTTAAATATGATAGTTCCTTTCATTATATTAGTAAACCAGTTGTTATTTTTAAATAAGGAAAGAGACTTTACTGATATTTGTACCAACTTTCTGGTTTTTAAAATGGACGTTGAAAGAAATAGTGAATGCACACATCGACATGCAAAGGCATCACCTTACTCCTAATAAGATCTAAAGAGCTTTCGGAATGATTCAGGGTAGCGCTCGATAAGTAGATTTTTGTTAAGCCCATCAAACAATCTAGGGCTCAATTTCGCAAATTTAATCACGCTACGCTGAATATTGTGATATGTTGTCAAGGTTAACACATTCGCTACAAGAGAGACTTTTTAAATATGCATATAACAAGGTGCAGGCTAACATCACTTAAATTAGTTGATAGTACTGTGCCACGCTCTTTATTAGCTGCTAATTTTTTTAATTAGTTTCGCCTAAGATTAGAAGAAACTGAGAGTGAATAGAGTTAAAGATATTTCACAAAAGACCGCTCTGTTATTCGCGACTGCCGTCTTTTCCAGAGTGAACCTCTTTGATTTTGCCTTGATAGAAAGAATATGGCTCCGAGCAAACTCAACAGCATATCCCTCTCCACAGTTCCAAGTAGCCAATCCCACTAAGAGCTATGTACCACACTTTCCACACAACCTTTTCTGATATGACAAATCCTACCTGATTCAATTAAATACATCGGCCATAGAAAGAATAGGCACTGTTTATGGACATAATCATTTTACCAACTCTGTTCCTTATCTATATTAATGACCTCCTGACGGAAACCAATAATCCTGTTAATAATTTTGCAGATGATGATAGTAGTAGTAGTAAAAATAACGATTATGCCCTACGTATCAAAAAGGTAAGCATGAGATAATAGCCTATTACAATCGCACAAAAGGCATCGTGGATACGCTAAATGAAAAGTGTTCTAGTTTTGTGCTAGACGCAAGTACCTCTAATGTTTATATTTCATATACTTCTGGTCTGAATATGCCTGAAATATCATCAGGAGCATTTCCCGACAAAACTTGCAATCTCTTGCATGAAGAAAAAATTAATAAATCCCAGAATAACGTCCGAAATCAAGTTGGGTATCAAGCGTATTATAGGAGCAGAAGCCAGAGAAATTGAAAGTAAGAGGTAAGCATGGCAACGTTTTCTCAGAACGTATGCAAAGTGCACTCAACTTTGTCAGCACATGTTATACACAGGAAAGACTAAACAAAACCGTAGAGATCCCATTCGCAAAAAGAAGGAAGCTGAACCATAAAGCACCCACTTTGGGAGGGACAATGGTAGAGATTTCATCTGGTGGTCCTATAACACTATGGTAAAACCTATTATAACCTACTCCTGCTTATAGCAGGAAATATCAACACAGCGAAAGCTAACAAGAGTACAAAGCCTCGCCTGTTTTGGTATAACAGGGGCTATGAAAACGCGCCCCGCAGCAGCGCTGAAAACCCCACTTAACCTCTTTCCTTTGCACATATGCATAGCAAATGAGGCCTGGACCAGTGCGCATAGAGTCACTCAGCTACAAAAACCTGACCAACAAAACCAACCGATACAATGAAAACAAAAATTCCATTTTGATCGCTCCTTTGCAATGGTAATTGAAGACCGCAACACTACAGGGGAAAGACTAAAACAACTAGAGAGGGGATCACCTGTCTGCTACACAGATAGATCAAAGATGAAAGAAGGAATGGAATCCGTAGTTTACGGCCCTATGTGCCGTATTTTAAAGCAGAACTAAATGCTATCAATATAGCCATTCTGAATCTGGCAAAAAAGACCTAAGAGGTGGAAAGACCTATATATAATCAGATAGTAGCAACCTTAAGAGCGCTAGCATCTAGCAGAATAAACGCTCGGCTAGTGTGGGATTGTCGGATGGCTGCAGATCACTCGCAAACAGAAACAGACTCTCCCTAATGCGGGTACTAGTGCATGAGAGTATAGAAGGCAACGAAGCCGTTGACCAGCTCGCACAGAATGGTGCACAGACTGCCTTTTGGGGGCCTGCACTATTCTGTGGCGTCACTAGAAGGCACGTAATGAATAAACTCAGAAATTGGGGAAAAAGGCCGGAAGAGACACATTGGGCGAATACACCTGGGCAGAGATAGGCCAAAAGATTCATCTCCCACTCGCCTAACTACACAAAAAAGCTTCTTAAGCTACAAAAAAAATTAGATAAAACTGGCTGTAGATCTTCTCACTTGACATGGCCCCTGGAAGTTACACCTCAAGAAAATGCGGAGAACACTGACGAACAATGCAGATTCTGGTCAGACGTCAGAGCATCTACTCTGCGAATATCAGGCACTGAATCGCGAAAGGTTGAGGCATCTCGAAAATGCCCTTGTGGCACCTGGAGATCTATCTACAAAAGCTCGACCCTCGAAATAGTCTTAGGTTCTCGAAAGAGTCAATTGAGCTCAATTTTCCTTACTTGGTGCGGCTATAATTATTTCTATATATTTTATTCAGTAAATCAGTAAATAGTTTAGCATTTTGAAGACATTTTAGAAGTCCTCTATATTGCAGCTGCCAATGGAATAAGCTAAACGCAGTTTAGTGGATATTTATTCCCTAATTTAACATATAGATTGTTATATATTTTAGGAATAGTAACTGGGTAAATCTAAATATTCGTTTAAAGATAACTCTTCTCTTTAATTAGCATCGAGGTAATTTATTGAGATTTTTATATAGTAATTAGAAATGTAAAGTTATTGATCAGAGACTTGCTAAAGTACCATAGCTAGTGCTGCTTTTTGATTTGAAGTTTAATCGCAATGAGTACCTGGCCTAAATCGTTTAATTTATAACTGATTGTTGTAATTTCTAGTGTTAAAGTATCAAGATGAAACTTAATTGACATAGCAATTAATATAATTGTAATTTGAAGATTAATTACCACTTATGGCATATATAGGCCAGCTTAAGTGATGTTCCATAAATTGGTTTAGCATAATATTAACCATCAGTAATCAGAAAATCTTCTATATTTTAAGATAGTAGATTGTTCTACCCAAGTAGTATTTTTTTAAATAAACTGGTTGTTTGTATTCCTGGTGTTTATTTTGGCAACTGTATCTAGGCTATAATTCAATCTCATTCTAATTTTTTGTACGCTTTTTCACAGGATATTTTCTCCAAATTTTATTATTCGATTTTCAGGCAGAATTTTTAATAAATTTCGTACAGTAAAAATTTAGTGGCGCCCGCTCTAATAGCCATAAGCTTTAACCCACGCCTTTAAAAAGAAAAAACTACTAGCGGCTGAGTGAGTTAGGCATATGGACCAGCCGAAAGCGCAATTGGCGAATAAGGCTTATTACAAGAGATAGGAATTTTCGTGTAACATACAAGGATATAAACAAAAGATCAATTGTGTTCGACGTGTTGAAGGACAAATCTTGCCGAGCGACCCCTCTACCATACCATACCACATCATAACATACCATGATGAAGAACGACTAGAAATAAGGAAAATCTCTTACCTGTGTCTAATACGACTAAAATGTATAACTCAGTACCTATGAACCTATGGCTTATGTGTAAGAACCCACCATGTCTCGAACGTACTCGCAAAATATGCAAAAAATGTAAAAATCAGATCTAGAATAATAGGGATGTGATTTTTAATAGAAACTTGGAACATATTCCAATTTATTTTGTTGTTGGAACTTTATATGTTTATGGTTGAAAATAGAACCTATACTGCTTCGATTTTGGTCGCGTACCTAATCGGACTGGTTTGTGTTTCCAGTAAAAGCACTGCGGTTTATTCTTTCGCCAGCGATTGCTCGATCGATATTATTTTGTATAGGACTGCTTTTTACCGCGCAGGTAATCAGTAAAGGCCGATATAAGCCTAGCGCTTACGTTTTACCAGTCGCCGGGGACGTAGCCCCGGCAACTGTCCCAAATATGGGAGACCCAACGGACGACGAGGATGCCATGTCGAACATATCAATGGAGTCGGTCACAGACCGCAAACTTTCAGAAGATTCTGTGCGTAAATTACGTAGCAGATCGAAATCATATGCAGAAGTCTGCGTCCAGTGCCGCCTGGACTATGAAAGCCTAAGAAATTACGGTAATCTAAGCCTAGCTGAAGCCTCTAAACTCACGTCCAAAGTCCGTCAACACAATAGGGATTGTCATCCTATTCATATAAAGAAGCAAATATCAGCTAAAATCGACACCGGTAAAAAGAAGGCCTCGCCAACAAGCATTCAAAACGCCGAGTCGGCAAAAAAGCCGAAGGTCACCTTGAGCGACAGACAAAAACTGCAAAAAAGTGAAGAAGTTCTTAACCGCATAGATACAGACAAATCAGCCAATATTCAGCAAATAGACCCTAGAATAATGCCACCGCCGCCTCGCCCGATACCTTCCACTTCTGAGACCCTGGTAGGTGAAAAACCTAAAGACCCTTTTAAAACGCCCTTCAGGCAAATTCCATTCAAAAAGAACTTTACAATAAGAACCTTAGATATGGGCCAACCCCCCATCCCCCTAACTAACCAATATCAACCCCTAACCGATCTAGACACAGAAGACGAAGACACCGTAAGTGTCGCCTCGACTACGGCGTCCACTGGGGTCAAGCGCAAAGTTGCCACCCGCAAGCAAGCCAAAACTACCCCTAAAGTTAAAGTTCAGCCACCACCCCCCGTCGTCATAAAAGGGCGCCCAGCTGATCATAAGCAGCTTAGGGATGATCTCCAAAGTATGAGAATTAACAAATATCAGTTAAAATATACTAGAAATAGCGTAATAGTATACTGCGAGAATTCCATCGACCATCACACGCTAAAAAGGGCCTTAGACTTGGAACACACAGAATACCATACATATGCCGAAACGCAGGAAAAGACGCGAGCCTTGGTTCTGCGAGGGCTTGATGGCGATATCAAGCCACAAGAAATTGTAGACGCACTTAAGGACGAGCATAATATCAAAGCCAAAACGATATATGAGATGAGAAAGACGAGACAAGCCATGTACCTCGTTATTCTCGGCAATGATTACACCATTAGGCGATTAAATAATGATGTGAAAACTTTAATGCATGTTCGCATAACATGGGAAGCGAGGCGTACTGGCAAACCCGTACTGCAGTGCAAGAACTGCCAACAATACGGGCACGCCAAGACGTATTGTAAGAGGAAAACGGCATGTAGCAAATGCGCGGGGCCGCATGACATTAAACAATGCAATCAAGACCTAATTAAATGCGTAAACTGCAGCGGGCCACATCGGTCTATCGATGAGCAATGCCCGGTCTATGCCTACAAATTGAATATGATTGAAGCCTCCGCATCTAAGAATAAACGTCCGAATCAAGTATTCAAACCTGCACCGCCACCTGCCAACCCGGCTTGGCGCAACAAACAGCAAACGACAGGAGTAGCAGACGGCTCACGGAGCCAAGGGATAAACAATTCCCAACGTAACGAAGCTTTCAACAAGCAATTCCCTCCCCTACGAAGTAGCAGCGCCCAACTAACCCGAGAGAACGTCGCTAAACAGAACAATGTACAGGTTAGTGGTACTGCTCGCGGCAACTTGAATCATAATGTAAATAATGTAAATAATAGCACAAATATCTCAAATTTAATGTCAAACTTAAATAATGTGGTCGCTAAAATAAATAGTATGGTAAATCTCGACCAGCTATTTCTAGCGTTAGATCACTATTCTAACATGTTAGAAGCGTGTCAAGGCGATAAGGCAGAGATACTGCAAGCCTCGATCCGCTTCTTTTCATTTGAATATTCACAGTTTAATATTTAATGTTAAATATAGCGAGCTGGAACTGTCACGGCATCAGGTCCAAAATGGGCGAATTTCGTAATTTTATGCAAACTACCAATTTTCAGGTTGTTTTTCTCAATGAAACGAATTTAGCTCCGAATTTTACTTTTAAGATTCGGGGCTATAATATCGAGAGATTTGATAGGCCAGATCGAAACGGAGGAGGCGTGGCATGTCTCATACACAAAACTCTGCGGTACCGGCGCATATCTAACGTGCCCACTGCCATCGAATACGTCAGTATAGAACTAGAGAGCGGACTGCGTGTATGTGGCTGCTACGTACCACCGGTTCTCCGCCTCACGGCAAACGATCTCCTTGCATTGCTTCCGCAAAATAGAGTATCCCTGCTGATAGGGGACTTGAATGCCACGCACGCCGAATGGGGCGGCGTAACTAACAGCAGAGGTAGATTATTTAGGGGAATAATCGAAAACAACCTTGAAATGTCCTATCATAGAACTCCAAATCCCACATATCTTCGTAGTGACTCATTCCTGGATGTTGCTATTACTAGGGGAGCGACAAGAACCACTCAGTTACTGGAAATTAACACCTTAAACTCGGACCACCTTCCGATTAAGATTAGCCTGTATCACAGGGTCCCCACGACGAGTGACACCGTCGTTTCCTACAGGAATCTTGATTGGAGAGTGTTTCGAGAGAGGTTGAATGAGGTAACAGTCGTCCCTGAACAAATAGATCCAATCCAGGAACTAGAGAATCAAGTAGAAAAGCTTACTACAAATATACAGCGCATCCGTGATGCAATGTGTCCTAGGATTACCATCCGTCCTAGGACAGAATCACTTCCCGAATCCATCCTAGAACTCATTTCAACTAGAAACCGCCTTCGACGTCGATGGCAGAGAAACCGGACACAAATGGGATCCGCTCGTATCAATGCGCTGACGGAGGAAATCAGGATTGAAATACGGGAATATCGTAACCAAGTATGGCTTGATTACATCAACACTATAAACAGGGAAGACGGCTCGCTGTGGAAGCTGGCTAGGAAAGTTCGTGGGGGGTAGTACGCCGATGCCCGCGATCAAACACCGTGGCGTAGACATGGTGGACGATCGGGGAAAAGCGGAGGCCTTCGCGGATTACTTAGAGGGCGTCTATAGCGAGTCGCCTGACACTATACCTGAACAAGTGCATTGCAGCCTCACTGTAAGCACTTTTCGACAGCATAAATATCCTATTCCCCCGTCAGTACTTGATAAACTGAGAGTCACGCCGGCGGAACTACGCAAAGCACTCTGCCGTCTTCCGAGAAATAAAGCTCCCGGCCCGGATAACATTCCGAACATAATCCTTAAAAACTTACCCAAAAAGACACTTATCCATCTGTTGCATATAATTAATGCGGTAATTAGGCTACAACACTTCCCGAAATCCTGGAAAGCAGCGTGCGTTATCCACTTCCCGAAACCGGGAAAAGACCCAACATTAACATCGTCCTACCGACCGATATCCCTGTTGAATACCCTCGGGAAGGTGGCTGAAAGGCTAATCTTGCCGAGGGTCAACAGGGCTGTCGAGCGGCTGAACATTATCCCCCGGGAACAGTTCGGTTTTCGCGGCGGACATGGCACAGTCATGCTTGCCGCGAAGATCGCAACTGACGTCTATGAGGGTTTCAATAGTAAACAATCCACCGCAATGCTATTACTGGACATCGAGAAAGCGTTCGACAGGGTATGGCACGAGGGGTTGCTTTATAAACTGCTAGCAAAATACAGCTTACCGCTGCACCTTGTTTCACTCATCGAGTCATACCTTGCCGGACGCAGTTTCGTTACCAGAATAGGAAAGCACACATCTGCAAGCAGGAGACTGCGTGCAGGGGTGCCACAGGGCACGGTCCTTTCGCCGCTGCTTTTCAATCTTTTTATAGCAGATTTTCCGCCACATCCCGAAACCCGTACCGCTCTATTCGCCGACGATACGGCGATTTATTCCCAGAATCCCATAGCTGAGGTGGCTAAAGCAAGATTAGGCGATCACATGACAGAGCTTATTCCCTACTATGAGAGGTGGAAGATCGCCCTTAATGCGAGTAAGACTGAGTTAATCATTATTACTCGAAAAAGGAGGGACATAGATGTTGCACCTCTTATGATAGGGAATACATCAATCGTACCGAAAGCCAAGGTAAAATATCTGGGATTAACCCTAGACAACAAGCTAAATTTTAGCAAGCATATCGCTGCAATCATTGCAAAAAATGAAGGAATCAAAAAAGGCCTAAATATTCTTGTCTCCGGTAGATCTTATCTTAGTCCAATGAATAAGTTGACCCTCTATAAATCAGTTATAAGACCGGCGCTCCTGTACGGTGCCCCGGTGTGGTGCTCTGTGGCCAGGACCCACCTGCGAAGGCTGCAGATATTGCAAAACAGGTACCTTAGAGCGGCGTTCTCCCTGACTCTGCGTGATCGCGTCAGGATCGAGGACTTGCATGCGTGGGCCAGAGTTGAATACGTTGCGGATTACGTCAACGACCTCGCATGCAAGTTCTATGATCACCAGATTAAGGGATCGCCGCTGACGGCACATATCGCCGACAGGAGATATGACCCAGAGCACCCCATCACGCACGGTACCATCTACAGAGAGACAACTTTATTTTATAGGCAGCTAAGACCGCCATAGTTAACATCACAAATAATAGCATTATATAATCACCACCATTAAAATCCTAGTTTTCTACATCTTTTACATCTTTTCACCAACTTTCTAATCACTTTTCAACATTATGGAAAGATATCAAGTATCAGGAGAGCAGAAGCACATCGCCTTCGCGGGCAATGTGTACCCCTGCTCCCTGATTGGCCAGCTTACCATGTTAGGACATGGGGGCGGGGCTTGCTAGAGGCCTTATTCCTATTATAAATAGGAACTCCCACTCGCTGCGCCACTTGACTTCTGGCCACCGAAGCATCCTTGATCCGTAGCCTGAACCGCCGGATGCACTCCATTTGACTAGATGTTGCAATAGCTTACTGGAATTGACTTGTTAATAACAAGCCATTAATATTTTGTATATAGTCTTGTAAATAATGTGCATGTTGTATATAGTGTGCTGTCCAAGTTTTTAACATTATGAGCTCCTGCTCCTCGAGGGCAGTTCAAGCGTGGTTTTTGCGTAATTTTCCACGTATAACCTACCCTACAACAAAATGCTATACTTAAGAATGCACTAATTAATTCCAGCTCCGGCTAATCTTAGAATGAAGCGACATTGAAGGGTATTCCCATGTAATGTTCCAGTTGCCAGCAGTACTGCTGCCCTTAGTTTTAAGTAGGCTAAACAACAGCCCCCTAAGGGTGTCATTTGATAGGCCACGACGTTGATAGAACAACGTCAGGCATAACTATCAATCTTTAGATAATGAAATATCTAGGACATATTTAGACTAAGCTTTGCAGTTCAATGTAACAAAAATAATCAAAATAAATCATTCAAGTCAAGAACCTATACTCAGTAGTTACGAGAAATGTTTTTTTTTCAGATTTAATGTTAAATTTCAGATGTTTTCAGTATACCCACTGCATTTATCTGCTAGAACTTTTTATTGTTGTTATATTTTTTCAGTATTAAATTAAATTATGTTCACCAAAATACTCTCTATACCATCAAGTTGCAAACAATTCAGATCATGGAGAGTTCTTGTCTCTCAGGCTACTTGGTACCGTTTATGATCCAAAGGTAGTACTGTATCCCTTACGAGTCAATCTGACCTGATGAAGAAATGATCCGACACAAAAGATTTATTTTCTTATATATGATTACTCTCAACAAAGCAGACAATATTAAGTCATATTTTATATACACCTTCGCCTTCGATGAAATACCGCCAACTAACTCTTACATATGAAAAACATCTCCTAACGAGACTTTTATCTTTGACGTTGAAGTTTTTCAAAGAGTATAATATATTAAATACAAACTATCATGAAAATTTAACACCCACCCGCCAATGAAATAAATAAACAGATAAATAATAATAGAATCATTACTAACATAAATTTTCTGACAAAAACTGCTTACTATTCCTTGTTCGCAGACAATTTTCGCGAATATTTAATCTTATGATGTTTTATTTTAACAAAATGGCGTGCTCGAGATTGGTATATCTCAAAGGAGGTTTATGAGGTTTGTTGCTTTTAAGTTAATTTATAGACTGTACAGATTGTACAATCACCTTGACTATATTCTGTTCTGATGTCTTTAACTAGATTTAATAATGACTTAAGGTCAGAATAGTCTATTTTCAAAACGCATTCTTAAGTTTTATTTTATTTTATGTAAAATAGAGATTTAAGTGAGCAATGTTTCTCTTTTCTAATATTTAAATAAATATTTCATCTCATTTCGTTATGTCTATACTATACGTAGAATTATGGAATGGATTTATGGATTATGGGAAAATAGGTTATTAAAAATTTCATGTTGTCAGGTTATTAAAGTTAAAGTTTGTATAATAATACAGGCACGTTTTGTAAACAAAATTATATTTGCAGTTGTTTAATCCGGTGAAATAATATTTTTCCTACAAATCTGAAAGCCGACGTCATGCATCAGAACATCCCGACCGGACATAAAAATAAAAAAATTGGTAAAATTATAAAAGGAACATGAAGCTGTCGCAACGGTCTGATAAGTGAATTAGTCTAAGTTATAGGCGACTTTGAATCTAGGGTTTAATTAAAATGTTAATATAGAGTTATGCAGCCATTTTATTGGCTGGGAAGGAAATAGAAAACTTTAATTTTATTGCCTTAATTACTGGATACGGATAATGTAAAGGGTCGTTAATATTGGACAAAAGTACAGAAAGAGTAAAGACTAAAATCAAGCTTTAAAAAACGTAAGCTCTTAAAAGGTCACTTCCGATGAAATATGAAACTGGAGCCTTACTATAGAATAACAAGATATCTAAATGGTGGAATAGAAAAATATATTGTATTTTTTAAATAATACAAATTAATTCAAACGAAATATAAAATACTTTGTATATTCTTTTTTTAACAATCGGAAATATATGGAAACATTTAAATCTGTGAGAACAGAAAGGGAGTAAGTCATTGTTTGCATACCTTCGGGAAAATGGGAAAACCTCTCTGATTCAGCAACTTAATATAATTAATTTCAAAGTTAATTTATTTGCTGTAATACGATATTGTCTAGAGAACATGTATAAAAAGAAAATAATATATCTATTTTATTAGATGAGTAGAATAAAAAAGAATCAGGCGTCTGCCTTTTCTGCACACAAAATAAAATGAAAATTTCTGACATTGTTTTACAGAGGTATATTGGAAATATTGTTATATTACTAATACATGTCGAAATTATTATTGTTTGCAACTTTTTACGGTTTACATATCTGTATTAATTTTAAGTAAACCAAAGTCATCACTTCGGATATTAGTGCTAGAGTTTTTAGGTGTAAGGCATACAGTACCGAGTTAACAACAGAATTGGTCTCAGTACAATCATCATATTATACCATTATTATTAATTACTTAATAGTTTTTTGGTCATTCCTTTGCTTTTAAATTTCACTGGAAGATTGTTGCTGTTTAAAATTGAAAAAAAAACCTAGAAGCCATTAGATTGAACCTTTAATTAAGATTGTGCCTTTTTGTTTAATAAAACGTGCCTAACAACCCCGTACAACGCCAGCGGCGCTTTTCCAGTTTAGCTGGTAGACAGTGCCGGATTTACAGTCTCGGCCGCCCTAGGCCCAAGCTATCACCCGCCCCTTTCTCAGCATCCACCATATAGACTACATAATGAAATTACTTTATTGCTAACTTAAAATCTGGCCGCCCTAGGCCCGGGACTTAGGGTAAATCCGCCACTGCTGGTAGAACTGGTGGCACTCACGAACTCCACTCCTGGAGCCGGGTAATGCAAACACGACTCTCCGGTGTTAATATTCCTATCCTAAATTTTCTCGTTTGTGACATTTTGTTGCCTTATAAACAAAAGTATAGTTTGTTATATCCGGCTGGTTACTAAAAATATGCTACTTTCAACAAAGTTGACATTAATCCATTGTCTTTATATTGGTTAGTTTGGGGTAGGGTTGGTTAATGGGGGTTTGTATATAAAGATAATGAATTTACCCATGGCGTTATAAATTAACTTATTGCGACCCTGTCTTAAAATAAATTACCTATATTAACAATATTACGGTTTATTGAACTTATTCCTAATTGATTTAAAAATTTTAATACCTAGTTCACAATATCGATGACTATTCAAAACTAAATGAGTTAAATTTGCCAGAGAGGAAGATATTTTCGAAAAAAAATATGAGAGTCAAAGTTATATTTTTGTTTGTTTGTGGTGGAAAAGTTAAACTCTTATATGCTGATACAAATTGCTTAATTTTGGAAATTGAAACAAATAATGTCTATGAAGACATAAAATGTAAAAGAGATAGATTTGATACTAATCCAAACTGCTTCATTGCTTAATATTGTCATGTTAAATGGAAATTTTCGTTGTCTAGATGCATCCATGATTCATACAATATATTTATATCAAAGTGTTCACATTGTGTGTGTTTTAGCGAGATGAAATATGCCATAGTAAAGTACGTACTTAGGTCTCGTATTTTGAGTCATAAACTATGAATGAACTCAATGTTGTTACCAAAACAAATCTCTGCTGTCTTTATATGTTTGCATTACATATTAAATCTCTCTGAAAGAGGCAACTAAAACGTATGAAAGGCACTTAGTTTGCATTTTATGAGATTCCAGCCCTGTCTCCGGCTTTGATATCCTTTAGAGTAGTTACCTTGCTTACCTCTCCATTTATTTAAGTAATGCTCAATATTCTATTAACAAAGGAATGCACTGAAACAAAACATATTATTATTCAGTGTTTCTCAAATATCTACATAATGTATACAATGGTTGGTGTTTTGAGGTTCCCATTTTTAATATACGATTTTCCAGAGAGATTGTGCGCTACTACATTTACATATAATCAAATATCTTTTTGAAATCGATGAAGGCTACAGACCTGTCATGCAACTAAGACTGGAAATGGATTCAATAATGCAAGCGCTAATGCGTTCCCCTTTCCATTCTTTTATCATGAAGGCGTCATCAAGATTAGGGTTTTATAAAATAGTGTCACCTTTAATGACTCCCCGTTGAGCTGAAATTTTCTTGGTAAGGATCGATTCTTTGATTTAAACATGCAATGATGCATTTTAATTAATGTGATTAATAAGGTCTATATATTCAATATTTGCTTTTTCCAGGGGCACTAAGAGCCCCGACGTTTCAGGTGCAACCCTTCGCTCTTTCAAGGGCGCATCCTAAGTGGCTGGAATTGGACCCATAGTGTTATGTTATTGCTTTCCTTTAACCATTCTATTTTCAACAAAGTAACTTCAATGGACCATATAACTAGTTTTGTGTCATCTTAAATGACTCTCCGACTTTTTGAAATTTTCTTAGTTAATCCCTTGATTTAAACCTGTATTGATGCATTTTAATTTACTATATTTTATATCATGGATACATATCTGATCTTTTCATTTTTCAGGGAGTTTATGAGCTACTGTATAATTGCCCTTTTCAAATAGATAAAAGCCTAGGTGGATCGATATATTCACGCCTTCTCTCGGTGCATATGGATAAGAGAAAGGTAAAGACTGCTATAGGTCACAACTCATCACTAAATACCCAATCAAGTTGAGACAAAAGAAAAAAATATAAATATAATTAAAAACTTTGCCAAGCTCTTTTTGGTCTTCTAATTTTGTTCAGCTACCTTCACTTCAGATTAGAAGAAGCTGAGGGTGATCAAGGTCAAATTAAATATTTGTAATTTGAATTAAGAAAATTTGTAATTATGAATGCCCCCTAGTTCAAATATCGGAAAGTAGGGGCGGGTTATATATTTAAGGCGCCATCAACTTGTAGACAGCACAAATCGGAAAATCCCCAAGTTGAAATATGGAACTTGTTGTAGCTTAGGCTTCACAACAAAATAAAATGTGAATAATAAATTGAGCGGTGGACGCTAGAAATTCACCAATAATAATAAAAAGTATAAACAATTATAAAACCAAAAGTTATTATTAAATAATAATAAAGATAGGAATAAATCGAGAGTTTAAAACGATTAGTATTGAGCCCAAATAATACAAATCAAATATACTTACTAATTAATTCCCTTTTAGAACACTGATGCTAAAAGATAACAAAATGAAAACGGTAGATAAAAAAACAGAAAATCGGCTTATTACCATCAGATGACAGAATTCTTTCGTTACAAAACACTTTCAAGGTTTGTTGTTATGTTAACTGAAGCAACAAAAGAAATAAAGAAAATCAATTGCGGTGGTACCCACTGTACTCAGCACTACTTAGTTATGCCTCACAGTAGCGATTAAGTCTAACGAAGGTGACTAATTTTACTTAGCGCAAATGATATTTAAAATAATTTAACAATTATTATTTGAAACAAAACCACTAATTTAAAAGAATAAGTCAATCTACCATTAGTGTATAGTAAGAGAAAACTTGTTAATAAAAGTTGAAATTACAAAGAAAACTAAGTAATCAGTTGGATTTGAGGAGCAATTTTACCTAATCCTTATAAAAAACGAAGTATTCGTTACCGTCGCGTCGGTTTCCAGAGACTAACTAATAACTAGTACGTTTACCTATTACGGTACACAGAAAAACAATTTACCTGTTATGCGAAGAGTCAGTGGCTAATAATCACTGGTTAGGAAAGTAAGTAAAATAGAAGAGGTATAACCACTAATAATTACCAAGTTGCTAGATTAACCCCTTAAACATGATCATGTTACGGGTTAATATCATAGGATGTAATATCAATAGTAATACTCTAGTTACAGGTATCTAAAATAAACAACCGTTAAAAATAGTACGACTTCTAACGCTATCGAAATAGCCAATTGATCTAATAAAAGAAAATTAGACTTGCCTTAGGTTAAACAAAATTGGCCAGATATTAGGGTTCAGTCCAAAATCAGACTTGTTTTAGGTTAAACACAATTAACCAGATATTAAGGTTAAAAGAAAACAAGGCAAACAAACGGTTTGGCCTTCTCAGAAATACCTTACTTAAGCAAAAAAAAAGTTAAAATTACGTTTGTTAAGAAGAGATGAGAAAATGAAGGCTTTGGAAGCTAAGTAACTCGGTATACACTAACCAGCAACTAAATGTAAATATCTTTATACACTAAAATAAAATGTGACGGTTTAAGGGTGACTCCTCAGGCAGCTTCCCGAAAAAAAAACTGCACATACTCTGAACATGAGGAGCTGCACGCAGGGGCAAGGGCCTTCCTCAATTGAAGAAGGACGCTACGGGTAGCCGGAAATAACCCAGTTTAAAAAAGACCAACAGAAAAAACTGGTCTTCTCAGTTCTAGGCGTAGCCGAAAGAAAAACCCGCCGCAAGGACCCTGTGAAACATCAATATATTCAAGGTCCCGTATATAACTCATAACCAAAAAACATTTACAATTAGAGAAAAAAAAATACCAAGCAAAAATCAGAGGAAAATCAATCATTTACCCTGCGTAACGCCGAAATCGGTAAGCTGCTTCAAAAGGTGGACGGGAAAAGCTTCTGTAAAGATAGTTAAAAAGGAATTTGGGACTATTAACGTGGGATAATATTTTCAAAAAAAAAAAATATCAACTCACCTGACAAAAGCAGTACTAAATCCTATTAAGAAGCGAATTTCAGGCACCAAACAAACAACTAAGTAAATATAAGATTAAGGTAAGGCTTGAAACCAGAAAATAGTCGGTTGGAAAATCCACCAAACACTGCTACTGCAAATGGCTGACCGGTGCAGAGTGGCGCACACGAAACTTCCAGGAACTAAAGAGACTTCCTCTAAAATCCTCACTTCAAGAACTTCGACTGGCCAATCCTAACACGACCTACGTATCACACGTCTAACCCAAAAAATTTTCAACCGATCTCGAAAATAATACTCCAGGATTTTGACACATCGAATCCTATTTTCATTAATTACACGAGCTGGCCAAAAGAAAATAAATATTTGATCCGACATTGATTATAAAGAACATGCTAGGAACGCTTACCTATCGCGCCGTCAAAATCATCGAATGGTGACACGACAGTCTACAACTAGTACGCGTTTCTATCACTAAACGAAAACTGCACGAAAAAAACCAAGCCCATATCGATTTTAAATTTTAGAGAATATTTCATTTACCGCGCCAGAGAGGCCGCCACACGAATAGATAATCTCATTTGGGTCGACAACCATGAAAGATTCATACTATGGTGAGCGCAATTTTTAAATTGAATTCTTTCATAGTATCGCAACTTGCTGACCTTCTGAATATTGACATTTCGGTGAATGAATAAACGAACCCAAAAATCTGGCCCGTTACATTTTCTAAAGAGCTCATTTAAGCTAGCCTCTTTTCCATAATTTTTACTTTGCAACTTCTATGTTCTTAAAGATATTCTACGTTCTTCCATTTGGATTTCAGAATTATTATTATTAAAATCACGTCCAAAATTTTCGCTGTACGATATGGTGTTCTTGAATTCTTATTTTGAAACATCTGCATGTTTTGGCTATGCTCCATCAATAATTGGATCCCTAGTGTAGGACAATATGTGTTTCGAATTAAATGTGGCGGTAAAGAGGACACTTAGAAATTTCAAGAAATCAGACACATACTGTTCTAGCCTCATTTGACATTTTGTTGTCTCATCCTGTTGAGGGTTTGTGCATATCTTTTTATGTGCAAATTTGAATAAATTGACGTTGAGTGGAGTAAGTGACATTTTTTAATCTGATTGGCTAATGTTCGTTTCGGATGTATGTTTGCTTACCCGAAAACGTCTGCTAATTTGTTCACCTAAATGAAGTACCTTGTGGAATCAAGGCCCGACTATTAACGTGGGATGAAATTTTCAGAAGATGGCGTTACTCAAAAAAAATATCAACTCACCTGACAAAAGCAGTACTAAATCCTATTAAGAAGCAAATTTCAGGCAACAAACAAACAATTAAGTAAATATAAGATTAAGGTAAGGCTTGAAACCAGAAAATAGTCGGGTGGAAAATCCACCAAACACTGCTACTGCAAATGGCTGACCGGTGTAGAGTGGCGCACACGAAGCTTTCAGGAACTAAAGAGACTTCCTCTAAAATCCTCACTTCAAGAATTTTGACTGGCCAATCGTAACACGACCTACGTATCACATGTCTAACCCAAAACATTTTCAACCCATCTCGAAAATAATATTCCAGGATTTTGACACACCGAATTCTATTTTAATTAATTACCCGAGCTAGCCAAAAGAAAAGAAACATTTGATGCGACATTTATTAAAAAGAGCATGCTAGGACCGCTTTCCTAGTCCCGCGCCGTCAAAACCATCGAACGGCGACACAACAGTCTACAATTAGTACGCGTTTGTATCACTAAACGAAAACTGCACGAAAAAATCTGAAATATCGTAATATTAACTCTTAACAGCGATTTTTAATTAGGCGTACTGTTATCATTTCCAATACTTACGCAAAATACGCGGTATGGCGTTCTTAAGTTTATTCAATAAATTTCGATTGGACCCAAAATTTAATATCATTAGAAATGCAAAACATACCTACTTTCCAAAAGTTTCTCTACTTGTGCGCAATATATCTATTGAAAAATGAAAAACAATTTCTGCTTCTGACTGAATCCATTTAAAAGTTCATTCAGGACGACAAACTGGTGCAGTTGTAACTATTTCATAAAATCTAAATTTTTTCTCCAATTTCTATTTTGCATGCGACTTGAACGACGGGTATGCTCCTGTTTTTGTCAGTTTAGCAATAAGACTTCTGAATAATAAAAACATATTAAAATAGATAGGTGGCAAGTGGTATGGATTTGATCTAGTCGATTTTTAAACTAATAGATGCTGTCCGCAGACAATATAATTTAACATAGGACTGATTCTAAAGTAATTTTGAATATAAAATCAAAATCTTTATGCATTATGTCAATATTTTAATGCACGTTATTTCAACTTGGAAACAATTTAAACGTTAAATATATAAATACAAATCAATCAAGTAATAAATAACTGATCAGTCGGTACCAAAAAAAGACAATCAACCGGACTGACTGGTAGCTACTTGGTTAGCTACTTAACTCGCTTCAAATAGGAACCCTAGCTATGTAGGGTTTTGGTGGTGATGAAAAATGGGAGCAAGTCTCTCCCCTACAGGCACCCCTACACCAAACTGGTAATTACGCCAACTTCTCTAGGTCGAAGTAAGATTATCCTCGTAAGGACGAATTAGAAACTCTTAAACTTTTTATCAGGCTTACGCACTACCTCCTCTTAGGAGGGTGTCCCAAGAAAGAGAACGAGGTCAAGTCAAAATCGTCCACCTTGAACGCCAGGGTTCAATGTTTAAGGGCTAGAAAAAATTCAACCAATAGGCCAGCTTTACATCGTCCTACGACAACACGTAAAATACAACAAGACGATTGCCATCAAATTTAATAACATCTTCAATACGCAATAAAACGTACCTAAATCTGTATGATCTTATGCATTGCCGTCAGGATAAAGCAAACCGACGATAAAACCATTACCCACAATGACTAATCAAACAGAAACTACCTCACTCCGATCCGCGGCCATTTTAAACGCCTAACATCAAAATCGCTAAAAGTATGAATACGCGGCAAAATAATTCACGCCTAAACGCACCTTTAGCCAAGAGCCTGTGTCTCTGTTGGAACCAGCTGCGAAGCAACCGGACTGTGTTGCCAAATTTAGAAGACAAAACGCAACCACTAAATTATCTTGCCTGCTTACATCAAGCGAAAGATCAGACAGTAGTTTAACATCAAACTGATGGTATCACATCAATAAATTATGTTGTTTCTTGTTGGCTGGGTCTATAAGAATAATAATAATAAGAATAAGATTTATTAACGGATACCCCATTTTACAAATTCATCACACAATAACACATAAAAATGCTGAGTAGGTACCTACTAAAATTATACCGAACAATAACATTGCAGATGCAAATTCTAGTTACTAAGACACATAATATCACAGCAAATTTATTTGTGGATGGATGAACCATTTTACATCACATATCTACAAAATAAGTAACATTACAATCTAAAAGGATTTTTCCAAACACACTTATATCACATATTTCTTTTTAACAATGCTCTAAATTTATTCAAGCCATTATTGAAAAAATCTATATCTTTGGGTAGTAAATTGGCAGATCTGCACAGTCTTTGAGTGGGGATATTCTGGCTATAGTTTGTCCTATGGAATTCTATGTGAAATAGTTCATGATTTCTCAGGTTTACTTGTGGTACTGAGAGGCATATTTTTTGCAATATATGAGGCGAGTTTATTTTGTTGTTTAAAATATTGTACAAAAACATTAAATCTAAGTAATTTCTTCTATTTTCTAACTTTGGTAGATTTAATAGGTTACGGATTTCATCATAGTGGTATGTTTAGTTTGTACTCAATAAATCTTAGAAATTTATTCTGAACTCTTTCAAATTGGGTTATGTGAGTATCATAAAAAGGTGACCATATATTTGATGCATATTCTAAGATAGATCTGATCATGAAGCAATAAATAGCTTTAAAGCTATGGATGTTAGTAAAATCTGATAAACTACGATTAACAAAACCTAACATCTTCTGCTATACTCAATGTAGTCACTGTAACTAAGGGTGGTATCCAACATAACACCAAGGTCTTTAATTTTTACTACAGTCTCCAAACTGGTATCATCAATGTTATAGGCATAAAAATGTGGACTAGAAGTTCTATAGAATCTCATAACTTTGCACTATATAATATTTAAAATTAAATCATTTTTAGAAACATTCTCAAAAATCTGTCTATGTCTTGTTGAATCAATAAATAGTCATTAGGGCTTTTTGCTGATTTAAATATTTTAAGGTCATCAGAGTAGAAGAGTACCTCACAGTGCTTAAAGCATTTGAAAATGTCATTTAAAAAACAGATGAAAATTATTCATGATAAGTGACCACCCTGAGGGGCTCCCGATTTAACATTAATTACATCAGAAAGGAGGTATATTTTGACAGATTGGTTTCGATCAGTGAGGAAGCTTTTCAACCATAAAGACCAAGAGCCGAGAGTTTCTGCAGCAGGATCTTTATATTTACTTTATCAAAAGCCTTGGAGAAGTCAGTGTTGACGACATCAATCTGACACCCACTGTCCAAGGCCACCAGCAAATAATCCGAAAAAATAGTTAAATTTGTTACAGTTGATCTGTCACCAATAAAACCATGTTGTTGTTCAATGATTGTATTTTTAATTATCTTAGATGCTACAATTGATTCAAATATTCTGGAAAAAATGTTAATATGACATATGAGTCTATAGTTTTCTACGTGTGACCTATTTCCATCTTTAAAGATTGGCTTCACAAATGATTCCTTCCATTTTTTTTGGAAATTGATCAGTTTGGAGGCCGCAAACACATCCAAATCGCACGAGGATCGCTAGAGTAAACATGTACACCTGGCAGCATTCCAAGAGTATCCCTTAAAGTTAGGCAACAAAGAATTATTATCAAAGCCTCATCTCCCTACTAGAAATAAACATTGACTGAATTTTTGATTTTTCCTATTAAATATTGAGATGAATCCAGAAAAATAACCGACAAACTCTGAAACCAATATTTCTGACATCCATGAGACTGTTTTAATGTATAGTATTATCGAGAAGGTGATTATTCGGGATGGTAAGAGAACTATTGAATGTTTTCAAATGCACTGCTATAAATGCTTGTAACTTCGAAGGTTTCCTCGATAACGATAGCCAGAATACAGTACACTTTATTGCTTGATTATGCGCTAAGCCAGTGAAAATGTTCATAAAGCCCGATCGATACTTTCAAACAGCCTGAGAAAATCAAGTTACGTATACGACTACAGAACTCTCAATATTCCCTGGAACAGCTCGATAAAGGGCTAGGGTGATACGACAACCATGCAGGTATCTAAACGAGTAAGTAGTAGCTTGACGGACTAGCATAATAGATGTAGGATTAAAGATGAGATAACTGACTTTATTTGACCTCTATCTGTTACATGTTTTCATACTAAATTGACGTGTAACAAGTCTTATAACAACATTACCGAAAACTAAATTAAACATGGGAGACGTGTATACATTGGAAAACATTGCACTGTCTATGTTTAGGCATGCGTGAATTAAGGCGGAGGGTAGAAAAACACGCTTTAAGCGCGAATAATATCTGGAACTATACTTTCATGAGATTTTGATGGGAACGAGAGATACTTAAGCATGAGTGTGCCAACCATCTTGCTTATGAGGCTAACGGAGCTTGTGTAGTACTGAGACCGCTTACTTCTGACTCAGAGTTGCATGCGCGGCTCATTCATTATATCAGAGGCTAAAGCGACCAAAAACATTTAACCTAAAGAGACCCGACAACTCATTCATAAAAATCCGAAATCTTGCAAAAATATGAACAAAACGATTGTCCCGCCTCCTTATATTTTTATGAATCGTGTACAAACTTTTGTCAAACTTCGTCCCCACTACTAAATGTAGTATTACCCGCCCCGCCTGAACGAAAGCAAGGACAGTTCATAGACGTAGACTTTGAAAATGTCAGTCCATCAAAATAATAATTTCAATAAAGTAAATACGTTTAATTTGAAATGATGGTATTTATTCGGGTGCATTATTTAAAATATATTTATGTTTTATTTATAGTGTGTGGGTTAGATTGAGCTAGTTTGGGTTAGATATGGGTTCTGAAGGTTAGTTAACACAAAATAGTTATTTTGCTGTGTCACGAAATTTTTCCGTGTCCTTGCAAAACCACTGCCATGAAACCAAAGAAGTATTCACTTCAAAAATTATTTAATAGAGGTTGGTAAATGACTGCAAACATATCAGATTATCCATTAATATCACATACATAGGTAAATATTATAAAATATTAATTAATTACATCACAAAATGGTGCCCACGGTACTACTGTGTTTCATTTACTTTTACTTACTTGTGGAAACTCAGGTTCGGATGATAATAGCTGGAGATTTTGCATACCTCACACCGCAAGACCATCGTTACTTTGATATAAAGTTTATAAAAAATATTTATAGGAAATCACTCACGAAATACAAAAAAAGCTATACGTCGCGTCGCACAAATTCAGGCTTTAAAACCTCCATTTGAAACCAAAGAAAACTGGGCGAAGAGTGCTATTTTGCACGTTTTTTAATGAAAAACATTAATTTATTCAAGTCGCGATCAAAAGTTGGACGGCCATCTTGTCACTTTTGACGTCTGTATTATTAGGAATCCCATTCAAAAAGGTGTCGAAATTTTTGCTAGTGAGCTTTGACATTGCACAATTTTGTTAATATCATAGCAACCAGTCATCGAAAAGACTTCTTAATGATACCAAAATAGAAATAGTATATTGTGCAACAAGTGCTGAAAATAAGACTTTTCACACGAATGAGACAGTTTGGTGACACGAGCCGTAAGCGAGTGTCATAAAGTCTCATGAGTGTAAAAAGTCTTTTCAGCACGTGTAGCACACTATACTTTTTCTACGACTGCTACATACAGGGAGGGTGCCCCACTGGGAGTGTGGTAGAAAATTACATGTTATACCGGAAACATTTTTATTATTGATTTATCAGAAAATTTTATTCCTAGCGAAAGAAACTACTTGAGTAAGAGATTCTCGCTAAACTATAACTAGGGACACAGTCCTAAAATGGGGCCACCGGAGTGTGGTTCCTATTTTCCAAATATTTTGAAAAAGGGGCTCCGAGGGCGAAGCCCTAAAATGGGGCCTCAGGGGGCGAAACCCTAGAATGGGGCCTATGGTACGGGAGTCCCATTTTTTACAGATTTAGCAATGGAGCCTCCAGGGGCGAAGCCCTAAAATGGGGCCTCAAGTCTTAAAATGGGGCCCCTGGTATAAGAGTTACATTTTCTAAAGTTTTGCAAAAAGGGGCTCCCGGGGGGTGAAGCCCTATAATTGGGCCGCCTTTTTTAGAGATCTGGTAATGGGACCTTTGAGGGCGAAGCTCTAAAACGGAGACGAAACCCTTTAATCTAAATACCCGAATAAGCCTGTGAAATGTCCAGTTTTCCAGAGCAGTTGTTAGTGCGTTTTTGTCTATTTTCAGGGCAGTCGTAGAAAAAGAGTATATTCAACTTACATTTGCAATGAATGGTCATTGCATAATATAGATACTATTCAGGAGCTAATAATGAAATAAAATTCCCGAAAACTTATTTCCTGAATAATTTCTTCAAATTTGAACACGAAATTTTTGAGATACCAAAAATACGCAATTTTATCCCGATTTAAACGTTTTTGTCACAATAGGGATTTTCTGCTCTCAATGGTTAAACGAAAAATTAAATCATACCACTGCTCGCCTAAAAATAAATTGCTTATCATTATTTTTGAGACAAATAAAAAGAAACTGAAGCATACAAATTTTATTTAAAAGCATATAAAATATGACAAATATTATCTGGTTAATGACATATTCAAAAAGTAGCTTAATAACTATTTTCTTCTATTAAATACCTATTAAAAATATATTTTCATTTCATTATAAATGCTGAATCTCCTAAATAAACTGGTATATCTAGAAAAAAAGATTAAATCTAGAGTATTGGCAATTGTAATTGGTTTATTTAGATTTGCTAAACCAGTAAATTGTTAGGGTATTTCTATAAAGCTATTGTATTAATAAGTACCCGTATTAGGTAGGTATATAATATAACTAAAGTAGATAAACATATTTACAGCAGTGCCTTCACTGGTTTTGAAACGTTACCAAGTTAGTATATTTACTTCGAATGGGGAAGAGCCGTCGGTCGTCGACCTCCAATGCTCTCAATCTATTGGTGCAGTTACTTTACTACGTGCATACTATAAATATTTTGGGGGTAAAACAAGGCGGAACCAAGGGAAGCGGCATTGCCAGATTGACATGTAAGAACTTCAGAACCGGTTTTTGATGAATCAAAAATGGGGAAAATAAGTATTTAGTGTTATAATTTAATATGAAAAAAGTATGTACAGTAACTCGTAAACTTAAAATTTGGCAACGCTACATCTATCGACCATAGAATGTGCCTCAATGTTGGGGGAAAACAAAGAACCATTTGTCCCATCTCTTCAGGTTAAATGTCTTTGAAAGCGACACTACCTCTACAAGATTTTAATTGAGCATGGATCCGCAATCTTACCAATGGGGAGCCATCTGTTGGCTTTAAACATTTTCATTGTGAATTTTTTTGGTTATCAAAATGGTTGCTTGAAAAAATATTGTTGAAATTCTGGTAGAAAAAAAAATCAGTAGTACAGACCTCGAATAAAGAAGTGCCATTCCATTTAAGAAGTAGCCTAAAAATGCACTTTTTGAAATTTAATGAAAAACAATGCTTTTTAGTCAGATTAGGCCAAATGTGGCAACACCTTTGGAAAGTATTTAAGTTAAGCTTTCAAATGCACCAAAGTTTTTCGGGACATCTTAAATAATAACGGGGGTGGAACTTCTACGTGGGACACCCTGTATAAACTATGACAAAAATTGCCAGTAAACATGCAAAATACCACAAAAGCGCGTAGGGTAAATCGATTTTGATATATAGGTAAAGTCGCTGAAAATTTGACGTGTTATTGTTAAAGATATTGACAAAATCACAAGCATGTATATATGGAAGCGCTATTATTTCATTATGTTATATTTAATTATTTTTGGTGGTCAGTCAATATGCAGGTAATCTACTAAAACATTGAAACCGCTAATTAATTCTTACCCTGTCCTAAGTATGAACTTGAACCTGGAAAATATTTTGTAAACATTTAAGGCAAAGTAAAAACAATGCTAGTAATAAACACAAGCGATTATAAACCTTAAAGTTGCTATTGTCAGCAGATTTTGTTATATAAATAGTCAAGCGGACCATCAGTCCACCAGACTTCGTCGCTCACCTTATCGCTCCGCCTGATTCTACCGTGCACTGTGGAGATCAGGAGGTTTTAACTTGCAACATAATTCCCTAGCTAAAACTGAGATTAACAGTGCACATGCACGTGAGCTTGGGATTACCCACCTAAAGCAGTAAAGTCCAATCTACGATAAATTTGTCAAAGTTCTAAGAAAAATAATTTTAAACTAGAATCTGTCAAATAGTTAAAGTGCAGTGGAAACTCTAGGTGAAATTAAGCCAAGCAAGTATCTCGATAAGTCGCTCAAATACTTACCTGAATTAAGCCAAAGCTAACCATAAATAAAACACAACTCTTAAAAAGCTTTATTATAAAACAGTGTATTAAGTCTTTAATCAATAGACATTGTTAGTTCTTGTTTTTACCAAAGTGTCCTCTTGGTTTTCTCTTCTCACCTTATGTAGATCGATCCTAATCTAAACTACATAAATTGTACGCCAACCAAGGCGTGCGTGTATAATGATAATATAATATGCCAATATACTAGTCATATTATTATCTGCGATAAATTAAAAAAGCATTACATTTCATTAAAATTATGTATATGCAACAGTCTTTCTCAGGCAGTAGAATCATGTTACAATGTAAGGTACTGCACACATATGTTTCATATAAATATTTAATTAAACATTACATCGTGATGTATCATTTATGCAGCAAAGCAATTTAGCATTTTTATAAATACAGAATATTTAATGATCTTAAAATATCTATTAAATAGGCACTGAAAACTTACATAACTTTAATGAAAATCGCATAACATAGGTAGCGGTAAATTTCGTGCTAGCGCAGTATTTGTTAAAAAATGTAAACCTAAAATTCACCAAAAAGTTTTAGAGAACAATATGCTTGAGTTTGTGACGATAAGTTTCTGGTATTTTTTAGTCATAATTTGAGGTAGTGCTTTTTTAATAAAATTAATTTTCTTTGCAGGTAAGAGGAGCAACGTTAATTAAATACTAGAGCTCTGGTAAGGACAATATATGTTATTAGCTGTACGATAAAAATAATAATATTGAATCCAGTTTTCCTTGCATTTTCCTTAACAAATGATTAGATAATTCGTTTGTGTGTGAATTAATTTTTATGCAAATGATACAAGTATTTTGATATTTTTGAACTTTTTTAAATTCGTCATATGATGCTTACTCCACTCAGAGTGGTTTCTATGTTGCTTCCACATCACAACGTGAACGGAAGGAACGAGAAGCTAGAATCGTAATTATTCTGCATGGTGGGATAAATTGCATCTATTATACACTTGATATGTCCCGGGAATGCGAAAAATTGGTTTTAATTTTTATTAGATACATCGACGTACTGCAACAAAACCCGATACGTTTAATTCGAACGGCTTAATTCCTCAGGTTTCAGCTACTGCATGAATAAGTCGTGGCTCAATTATAAATTCAGTTGCAGCCTAAAAATTATCAGAATTTTTTTATATCGTGATATATAAGTGGTGGGACTACTTTTTTTAGTCTGACTGATTTTCATCAATGCCGTCTAACTTTGCATCCTTGAGAATATCAAATCCACAACTCTTAAATAACTTACTGCGTGTGTCACGATCGATTAGTGTAAGTTACCAAGTAATCCCAGTATAATAACAGCCATATTTAAATCTTGGTTGCCAGATACGCTACTTTAATTTACGTTCAGAAATAGCTAAACATTAATAATTATAATAAACGTGCATACAGGTCAGTTTCAGATATTATTTAACAGAAGTAATGTGAATAATTTCGACATGTTTTTGACATATTTAGCATCGCCTACCAAAATGTGCCAACTAGAAACCGTAGATTTATATGCCATTGTTACACTTGATCTCTTGGCTTTTAACCATCAGTTTTCTCCCTTTTTTATCTCTTTTTGGTACCGAAGTTACCCGTATATGTAACTTCGACACCCTATGCATTTTAGTGGGTTGTCGAACTAGGAAAGCTCCTGGGTAAGTTCGACACCAAAAAAAGTAAAATCTGGCTAATTTTACATAGTTTTGCCAAATTTTAAGAGTCAGAAGTATCAACTAAGAATACAGTAAAAGGCCCTTTATGTTATAAAACGATTTTATTAAAATAAAAACCTTTGGTTTTAAGGCACATTTGGTTTAAAAACAAATCACATTCTCTTATACATGCATATAAAACTAAAAGGAACAGCCTCAAAAAAGTAAACCAACAAAGTAAACAAAGTAAAATACTACTTAGGTACTAATAGTCAGTCTTTAGTCATCATCCTCGCAAACAGGGCATTCGTAATTCGCTCGGTTTGAACTATTATTACAATGTCCACAAACCCATTTGTTACACGTTACGCACTTAATCCAAGCCTTTCGATTAGTGTACTCAGAATAATCTATCAAGCAAATTGAGCACGAGGCACAGGAGGAACATTCATAGTGGGGGTCATTCGACCCAAGATTACAAATACCGCAGACCCACTTCAAGCAAGAGATGCAACAGATCCAATCATTTTTGCCAGTGTAATTGTTATAACTGCAATTGCATAATGTGCAGTAAGAGTCAGTATTGCTATAATTATTTCTGCCTGTTAGACCACGTCACGTTGAGGCTACTGGCTCCGTGGTTTTTACGTTAGAGTTAAAGCATATTGTCCTTGATTTTTTCCTTTTTTGAATTGGCTTTGTTGGTAACAACCTTTTTAGGCAAGTTTGTAACAGTCTTTTTAGGCAACTTTGGTGGTAAAACATCAGGTTCATCGATGTCTGAAGAATTCAGGAACTTAGTAGCTGCTTTATCATGTAAAGCATCAAGCTCTTGGGCTTCTGTAGATTTGGGGGCCATCGTAGCTGATTTTGCTTTCATTTGTTCATCTGGCCTTGTGGAATCTTTCTTTACCCTTTTACGAACTGCTGTATCATCATTGTAACCACGAAATTCCTTCAGAAACTCAAGTAAACTTTCATCCAAAGACCTTTCCGAATTTGACTGTGTCAATGGAAGTTTTGCTAGCACGGTTTCAGGGCTAAAAGGGCTTAGGCCTGTTGATCGAAATTCGGACTGCAGGTTTTTCCTGCATTTTCTTTTATGTATACTCATAAACGGTTTAATAACGATGGGAATTGCTCCTTCAGGATGGAACCTTTTTGACGCGATTCCTTTCTCCATCTATCCAAAACCTCCTTCCACTTTCGCTTCATCGGAGCAAAAAACTGACATCCAGTGGTTGCATTAAGTGTGTAGAGTTTGTCGGGAGGGGAGTCATGTAGATGTTATTGTCTAAGGCAGCTTCTACAACGCGAGGTGAAAAGCGCGATGCGAGGCTATCGCCTATTACAAGTTTTAATTCCTATGGGGAGCTATTTTGTTTGGCGTAAGGAAGCAATATTTAAAAACCATTTTTCAAAGGTCACCCTATCAAACCACCCACTTAATGTTGAGTCATACACGGTCCCTTTAGGCCCCCCAATCGTCCAGTTTTCGTAAAGATGTTGGGCTTTATAGACAACCATCGGGGGTAGCAAGTCACCTTTTGCTGTGCCGCAAACCATCACACTTACTGAAGTTCTCGAGTGTTCCCCTAGGAACTAAAACTTTCCTGGCAACGGGATGGTCTGTGATATTTGTCTCATCATAGTTGTAGACATATTGCGTAAGAGCATTTTGTAACTGATCTTTAATGTTATTAAAAAATCGATTACTTGTAGTGCACCAACCGCAACTCGCTGGTGTTTAATATTGGTTGATAAGCGAGTGCTTAAGTTGTTCCTTGCTGTAGAGCATTGTACAAAGTCTTCTCCAGGTTGATTATTCTTCCATCCTGAAATATATCTGCCCTGTTTAGTTACAAATTTTGAAATAACCTGGTGAACATCTGCTTGCGTCATTGGGAAACCCCAATCGCTCACTGTCCGGAGAGAATTTGCTATCAACGCTTCTTCCCCTTGGGTTAGCACAGTAGGACGACCTGGTTGTAGAGGATGGTTCTGGTGTATTTTTTCCAACAAAGTTGTCCTCGGGACCTTGAATTTTTTGCTCGCAGCGAACTGGGACATCCTTTGCTTCACAGCTTCCACCGCTTTGGCCATATTTTCTGGAGGATAATTTTGGTAACTCCTTCCCCCCACCTTCTTTACTACTTATTCTGTTTATTCACCAAAATCAATCTGAAAAGAAAGAGACAACTTGGTAACTGTCGACGGCTCATGTTTGTTAAACCTAAAATAAAACTTAAACAGAAATTAAGACTCAGTACAAGAGTTGCATCATTATTATGCGATATGGTGCAAAAAACAACTATAAATCAAACAATTCGTACTCATTTGACTTTGATGAAACTAATAACTAAAGTATGACGTTTGAAGTCGCGCGATGAGAGAATTGCTCATCAGCGGCTGCTTTTAGTTCACAACTACTGATATCAACCAGCGTATCGCACTGAATGCAGAATCCGTGCAGGAGGTAAACATACCTCTCTAAAAGTCAGCTGTCTATGCGGAGACTGTCTACCCAGGCAGATATGATAAGTTCGGTGAAAGTGTGAGAGAAATGCTCATAGCGCGACCCCTCCAGGGTTATTATTCTGTACAATTCATTTTCACGGAAAAAAATCTTGGCTTTTCTTTATCTATATATTTCTTTTGCTACTTTAGAGAAACTATATTTGAATCGGTCATTTGAGAAACAACATAAGTCACTGTTTGGCCGAAAACGAGATATTAGCAATTTCGTAATCTATACATGCAAACACCTATTCCAGCGAAAAACCACATAAGTCAGACTATACGTTATTCGTTAATGTACGGTAAAAATATTTCATTCATTTGAGAAATAACATAAGTCATTCGACTTATGTTGTTTCTCAAATGAAGCCAAAGCTGGCGTCAAAAGTGGCGTCAATAGGAAACGTGAGCTGGTACTAGACCAAACACGAGACAGCTCAGATTTAGGCGAAAATGGGGATTCGGGGGGGTTTCGGGGTCGGGAAAAACGAATTTTGACATAAAAAAAACTGTGGAACCTAGGGGGAAGGCTCCGCGAAAAAAAATCGATTGTATAGGTGGAAATCGACGAAAGTCGGTGTGGTGGGTCGGACGGGTACCATTTAAACGGAACCTAGGGACCCCTATTTTCTTTTTCTTCAAAACGTAGTTTAATTAATTTCTAACCACTAGTACAGCATAATTAGGCAAACAAAAATTAAAAGCGTCGTTAATTTGAGAAACAACATAAGTCATCGACATTCAAAATTTTTTTCCTGCTTCAAATGACAGTTTATAAAAACTCCCTCTTAACACCTATTTAGATCATTACAACAGATTGAAGGAAAAATCGTGAGTTATGTAGTTAACCGGGGACATATTCTATAATGTTTTATCTAGTTTCTGAACATTTTGCACAAGCTGACTTATGTTGTTTCTCAAATGACCGATTCATTTATGTCATCAGCAGTGATTAGTTTCAATTCTAAAGAAGTTTTATTAGAATAAGTTTGTCCATCGATTACCGAAATGGCAACAATGATGAGATTTCCATCGTCATCACGGGATAATGTGAGGCATAGTGGCTGGACGAAGCTAGACACATTGTGCAATGTTATTGTTAAATTGGTAGGCTGCACAAGTTGAATGAAAAATGCTCTACCAAAGCCAATGGCTTAGCCGTCTAAAGTGTGGTATTACTATATAAGTTGACTTCCGACGTCATGCTAGTTTGTCACCGTACGCCCATGGCGTTCCGATACGTCATATACGTATTGACTTTAAATCTGTATTTTGCTCGTCAGCAGTGAAGCCATTGTTTCAATGAAGGTCTGGGCGTCTCACAAAGACCTTGAACAATTTTAGAGCGTGCTTGGTTGTTGCGGTGCTTTTATCAAAATGGCGGCTACATTCTTCAGATGAAAATGAGCCAACAAGGTTGGTTTAAATGTTTTATGGTGTTGTATTTTTTTATAGTTTTATAGGAGAAAATGATTACATAAAAGACATAATATGTATATACGAAATTGCGACTAAATATAAACTTGAATTTGAAAACTAATTCGGTAGAATTGTTGTAAATAATTTTTTATTGTTTGGAAAAAATATATAATTATTTTTATATAACAAATTTAATGTTTTACCATAATAATTATTGTGTTTTGTTTTTTGTATAAAAACATGAACAACTGACAACTGCGCATCAGGAGAAAGATATTGAAGTGGAGACATTTTATAGAAAATCCTCAAGAAAACATTTTTAGATATTTCAAACCAACGAGGCACCACAACTATGACGAACACACGCTGTAAACAATTTATTTAAGACAAACTTATAGAGCTTGGCTGCAAAGTTTGGTGCTTCAGCGCAGAGAATCAATTTGATATTTACCAGGGCAGCAACCTAAATCCAAACGGAGTATGATTGAAAATTGGAAAAGTTAGTTGTCCTATAGTTCGCCCAGCCGTTGTTGACCCTCGAAACGCATGCAGTTGCATGCGTTTCGAGTGTCAACAACAACTGGGTGAACTATATGGTGCTTATATGCTACATTCTTTGCCAAGGAAACAATTGAAATAACAAATATTGGTCGACAATTCACAAGATTTTGAAGTGAAACTTCTTAACGCGCGCCGGGTGTAAAATTTGAAGGTCGCGATCCGCGACACACGGCGGGCGATCGCATCACACGGCGGGCGATACACGACGAGCGATACACGACGAGCAACCCGACCTGGCGAAATGAAATATATGAGAATATTGTTATTGTGATATCTTTGTTAGTTTACAAGCAAAGAATATGGGATTTGCATATTACCTTGTCAAGACATAAGCGAGACTTTTATGAAGAATAGTTTTTTTTTTCCTTTAGGACTTCCATTTTTGCTAATTGAGTGCTATATTTCAAAAAAACTACTTTTTAACCAAATCCGTTAAGATATGTATAAGGCTAGGACGCTTAATTATTGTGATATCTTTGTTAGTTTACAAGATAAAAATATGGGGTTTGCTCTACTACCTTGTCAAGACATAAGCGAAACTTTTATGAAGAATAGTTATTTTTCATTTAGGCCTTCCCTTTTTGTTAATTGAGTGATATATACTAAAAAAACTACTTTTAACCAAATTCGAGGCTAGGGCGTTTAAGTTAAAGAAGTTTCACTTCTGTTATGCGCACATAGTGCACACGCTTTTTTTATGGCAGTGGCACACACACTAAAGGGAGATCTTATGGCGCTCAATGAGCGGTGTATGTGCGAAGATGTTGATTGACACGGTTCTTGAATAGTTGTAGGTTGTTATAGAGGACAGTAACTCCCTCCTCCCACCTAGCAAACATCACACGTAATCTTAAGGCCAAAGGCATCGAGAGCATCCCAACATCAAGTCGGAGGGACTGCAATAATAGATGTGTCAAAGTTCTAAGTCGTGATTTTTAAATTTATATAGTTACAGTGCCTTAAAGTACTGAGTAAAATTAAAATACACTAAGAACACTTTAATAAATACCTAATGAAATAACCAAACCTTACCATAAATTAAAACACAGTATCGCTCTTAAAAAGCTTTATTATAAATCAGGGACTGTAATCAGGTACAGTGAAAATTCCTTAAGTCTGTGACCGATAGACATTGTTATATGCTTGATCGATCCCTAATATGAGCTACATAACCTGCACGTCAACTGAGGCGTCGCGTCACGGATTACTGGTCATGACAATATTTAATATACTATTAATCAACACTAAATGCCAGACATTTACAGAATATAGACCTGCTGTGATTTGGTATTTCAGATATTTATTGTTGCTTTCGTCTATTCACTAGTTTAAATCTTTAATTTCTTATACGAATTAAATTAGTTTCGTTATTGCCAAAAATAAGCATGAATCGAAAAAATGAGACGCTTTCAAAAATAAACCAATGAACAAGGTATCCATTAAGAAAATTTTATTTTTTTGTCTTATCGCTTTTGTTTCAATTCAAATTATTTTCTTCAAGGCAAGACTCTCCCCACCATATCGAACATCAACACTACCATGGCAGAAGTCAAATTTCATCACCGTGATATTCGTAAAATCCTTAAAAATCTATATACGCAAAAGGCATCAGAACCGGACGGAATATCTGCCACCGTGTTAAAGAACTGCGCCAACGAACTAACACCCGTTTTTTCCAGGCTTTTTTGTCTGTCTTACGGAAAAGGGATTTACCCATCTTCTTGGAAAGTCGCTCGAGTGCAACCTGTTCCAAAAAAAGGCAAGAAAACCACGCCCTCAAACTATCGTCCAATTGCCTTGCTTCCAATAATCTCCAAAGTCATGGAACGTGTAGTCAATCAGCAACTACTCAAGTACCTCGAGAACCACAAAATAATCAGCGATAATCAATACGGCTTTCACAAAGAGAGATCGACAGGAGATATATTGGCCTATGTCACTCATATATGGAGTAGGGCAATTGAGAACTACGGAGAGTCTCGAGCGATTGCGTTGGATATTTCAAAGGCATTCGACAGAGTTTGGCATGACGGACTGCTCAACAAACTACCGTCCTTCGGACTGCAAGCCTCTCTCTGCAGCTGGCTTGCCAGTTTCCTTAAGAGCCGATCTCTGCACGTTGCAGTCGATGGACATATCTCGGACACATTCACCATCAACGCGGGCGTGCCTCAGGGCGCAATACTTTCACCAACTCTGTTCCTCATCTATATTAATGACCTGCTGAACGAAACAAATAATCCTGTTTACAGTTTTGCAGATGACAGTACCGTTGTCTCCCACTTTAGATCAGAAAAACCTTTACCAGCGACTGAGACTCATCACCGCAGACAGGAGCAGATTACAGCAATTAACCAAGACCTGGAGAAAGCTCAAACTTGGGGCGACCGAAATTTGGTCCAGTTCAATGCAGCAAAGACCCAAGCAGCCACGTTTACCAAGAGGGCCAATACAGCGGGCCCTGACATCATTATGGGAGGGTCGACCATTCCTTCATCCTCGTCAATCGGACTGCTGGGTATCTCGGTTAACAACAATATGTCCTGGCAAGACCACGTTGCTAACATCGCAATATCATCCTCCCAGACGCTTGGCGTGCTATTTCGCAACAAAAAACTCTATACACCGCAGCAGTCGCTCTTGCTCTACAAAGCGCAAATAAAAGACCGTGCTTAGCATATTGCTCACATATCTGGGGTGCCGCACCAAAGCACACCCTAAAGCTGCTGGATTCCATTCAGAAGAGAGCTGTGCGTCTCGTCGGCGACCCGGAGTTGACCCTGAATCTAGATAGTCTGGAACACCGCAGACATGTAGCCGAAATATCTCTGTTTTACAGATACTTTCACGGCAGATGTTCCCAGGATTTGGTCCGCCTCATCCCGCCCCTGGCAGATCCTGTCAGACAGTGACGACAGACGGCACGAGCGCACCAGTTCGTCGTACAACTGGAAACACCTAGAACATCGCTTTACAAGAACTCCTTGGTTTGGCGCACTGCATCACTGTGGAACTCACTCCCAGGACATCTGTTTCCCACTAATTACAACTTACAAATATTCAAGAGCCGTGTCAATCAACATCTTCGCACACACACCGCTCGTCGAGCGCCATAGGGTCTCCCTTTAATGTCTGTGCCACTGCCATAAAAAAATATTTCCTTAAGAGTTTTTTCAGATTATACGGGAAAAAATACACAAGATGGCTCTTTCACTTTTTTCAACATATTCAAGGGGAGCCACCAATATGACACTGTTTAGTCATCGTTGGAATTCACAGTGTCATGTGAATTCCTAGACATTCTTCAAATGATTATAATTGGGTTTATATGAAGAAAATATGTCTTTAGATTGCAAATTTGTTTGTGCAGATGTCGCAAAATGTGTTTTTATCACAAATAGAACCTACATACTCGATTCCATTACATGCTGGGCGTCGGAATTAATGTACAATAAATAAGAAGGAAGTGAAATAAAAGTTGTTTGATAGATAATAGATAGGCATCACTCCAATAGTTATAATATATTCATGGTGGTCCAAAGAAGCGTGACACATAAAAATTATTAGTTTTAAATGGCATAGCCTCTAAATTGTCTAGCCTATCATTAAAACGAAGAACTCTAAGAATATTTTATGCAGTATATCCTATACTCAAACTCAATTTCTTTATTGACGTCTGAAAATGAGCATTGTACTCATAAGGGTTTTAGGAATGAGGAAATTAAACTTATAGTACTCCTGCGCAAATTGCAATGTCCTATCAATATGGTAAACTAAGTTGTTTTAAGCCACTGGATTCCGTCCGTCTTATCAGGATCTAATCGATGTTTGGTAAAATATATTGAATTCCCATAGAAACGCAGGCACCTCAATGAAATGGCAAGTATGCTTTAAATTTAATGGCAAAAAAAAATCATGTATCTGATTTAACTTGGCAAATCAAATTTCGTCAGATTTCCAATGTAATGGAAGATTTATCACAAAGGGGTATTTACTTTTTCTCAACTGGGGCGTTTAACAATAAAAGGGCTGCTGGGGGAAGTGTTAGAGCTTGGGCATTTAATACTCCTAAAGACCGGGCTCAAAATGAACGTCCTGCACAAAATTCGGACGATTGTAATATAATGGTGTAGTTGTAGAAATAGAACGTATACAAGAGTATTTATAAACAATTTGACAGTTAACCAGCCAAATTTAGAGAATAGTTGTTTTGTACACGCTTAGAAGATCAATTATAAAAAAGAATAGTTGCGTTTGCAGTTTGCCGAATGATGTATAGAGGAGCTTTGATAGCAATTAAGTGCAGAAAATACACGAGCGTTTAGAAAACCTTACAGACACGAAATTCAATATATCCATATGCACACATCTTTGTACAAAATAACTACTTATTTTTAAATAACACAAAATTATATTGTCTGCAATAAAAGTTTAATTATAATTAATATTTACATTAAATATGCATTTCGCTGCATTAGTAATCTTTATGGGAGGAGTAATTGATTTTTCTAGTGCAGGGTAATTTTGAATGGACTGCAGCTTAATTGGTGGAAATGAATTGGGGCTACTATGACTTACACCTCTGAACGTAGATGAACAACTCGGCTTTAATGGCGATAAACATTTTAAAATTTTTGATGCGGTTAGTTTGTTTTAGTTAGTTTTTCTTATTATCAAATGAATCTTCCAAATAACCCTCGGCTACCGCGGTAGATTTCCAGCCGTCCGTAAGGCCTTTTAATGTATTTGCACTGAATTTGGTCAGAGTTTGGTAAGCTCAAATATCCTACTATATTAGAGGGCATCTTTTGAATACTGTTGATACCTACGAATTGAAATGTTCATTTTCCTTGTTTGTAATTTACAAAAATCGGCAGTGAGATATAGTCGCGGATCTTAAATCCACATTTTTTTAAATTATTCCTAAATAATTAGTTCCATTTCCTCCGTCAGAAATAGCAAGCATTCTGGCCACATTATTTTTGTTCTGGGAATTTTTAGTACATGTAAATATTACTTATCTTCTATATCATCTCGGATGTGGCTGGTAAGTGCTTTGCGACGGCAGGCACCAGATAGCCCCCTAATTATTATCACAAAGTATTTGCTCAGTAGTTTTTTAATAAATGAAGAAAATATGCTGAAAATACATCTTATTTTAAGCTGTTCGCCTTTTGCTAAAGTTTTCAACCTTCTTTCATAGCGTAACCGGGACTTTTTAGGGACTAGTTGAAGCTCCAAAAATATAGGCTGTATGTGAGTGCGAAAATGTGTGGGAAAATCCAGATAATTTGGAAAACACGCCCAAATCAGCTTCGTAATTTTTATTGTCATACATATTATTGTCAATCAAACTTTTTGTCTGGCGTATGACTTTCATGATTTATATGGAACCAAAGTAATCATTGCTGCTTATGCAGCGTCTTCTATATTCGAATCACCATCCTGTTAAATTACAATGCAAAATAGGCAAACTCGAGAAATATGGAAATAAAGTGGTTTTTATTTTTTTTTCTCCAAAACGAAGCTAGATATGAAAACAATTCAAGAAACAAAAATGTTGTATTTTTAGCTGCTTAATACGAAAAAAATATAAAATATTTAAAAAAGTCAGTGGCGCACATTTCTTTGTCAATAATATTCGGTATAACGCCCCCGGGACGCCACTGGACATTATATTTTTAATCTAGTAAAAGCTAATTGAGCCGCCTATTATTACAGATAACCCTATTAAATTTCAACCAAATCGGTAAAAGCATATTTAAGATATAAATAAAAATATCGATTTTATCAAAAAAGTTAGGAAATGTAATAAACCGGTTTTTACTTTTTTTATCTAAAACCACGCAAGATACGAAAACAACTCGAGTATCAAAAATATTGTATTTTTAGATGCTTAATACGAAAAAAATATACAATGTTTGAAAAAGTCAGCGGCACACATTTTTTTTGTCAATAATATTCGGTTTGATGCCCTCCGGTACGCCACTGGAACTTATATTTTTAATATAATTAAGGCTAAATTAGCCCCTTATTACTATAGATAATCCTGCCAAACTGCAACAAAATCAGTAAAATCATATTTATGATATTAACAAAAAACTGACTTTTTATAAAAAGTTTGACACCCTGTATCTTGGAAACTATGCATTTTCGGACCCATGTTCATATGAAAATATGTTCATATTTTCTAATGTATTTCTGTAATTTGGCGATGCTATTTCCGGACACCCTGTATATATTTAACAGTAAAAACAGGTGTCACATTTTTAGCCGTGTTCAAATATTACTTGTTTAAAATATAAACAATATCTTGTATATAACAAATTAAGAAACGATGACTCGGTATCCAAGTCGGTTTCGTCACTGCATAAAGACCTTTCCAAGTTGTGATCAGCTTTACGGATAAGTGATGTCCTATGTTTTCCGTAGTTTTCCCAAACACTGCATTATTTATTAATTAAAACTATATTTTTGCCTGAGTCTAGTGCTAAGATCTATATAAAACTTAAGCCATCGAGATTATGAAAATGACAATACTCGATGTATGGTTTTAATTTTAACTTTTAAAATCAAGGTCTAAGTTTTCTGTTTTTAACATCTTCATGTTCAAGGCATGGTGGAAGGTCTCATAATCTGTCGTGGAATTCGCGAGGAGTTTCGAGATCAGCTTCCAAGGAATCTCCAGTTATAGCTTCATCGGAAATTTTTTAAACATCTAAATCAGCGATATCTTCACGGGATAGCCAATTCAAATCTCCATATGGCAAATCTCTTGATATCGCCCGGCCCTATTATTTATTTCTATCAAAATACATTTGGTATGTCCCATTCTTTTTGATGTGATAATCTGGTAAATAATTAATATTAGCTTCTGCATACCACTTGGAATACTGATTAAAACTTCCCCTTATGCTCTTTTCGTCAAACAGAATCATGTTCAAATCGGTCAGAAGCCCTAGGTTAAGCTGATTAGATTTTGACATTTGCGATTACATGCGCGCACACATTGCATGCCTAAAAGATACAATTTTCGAAACTTATCCAAACAGCTCTTTTATATTTTGGGTTCATATTAAAACCATTACAAAAGGAATTTGCGTTTAAGCACCCATTTTTTATATCTAACGTTGATAAGACAATTTTTGACATATCGCTACCTATTATATTATAGCCAGTGCATGAGTACGTGATATTTATGCATCTTAGATCCCAATTAAGCTATATATTTAAATATGAGATATTTTATCAGACATAACCTACACACAAGAAAGGTAATTAGGTCCCAAACGTAATTGAAATTGTAGTATAAGACTTAAAATAATAATAAGATTGTGTAAAATAAGGATCACCCAAATTATAAGGTCAGTAACCCTTCATCTTAAATTCTACATCATCAGTACTGTCTGGTTCCAATATTTGAAACACTTCCAACTAAAATCTGAATTTTAAAGTTCTGACTAACTACAGTTAATAACAGAACACCCTAAATACAGATCACTTTGCTAAATAAAAAACATATTATAAATCAATCTCATTGCAACGATCATATCAGTGGAAACATAAACAATTAAAAAGATCAAATCAAATAATTTGACCTGTAAATAGAAAATCTGATTAATTAATATCTACAGGAATACCGAAGGAAGCTCAATCCGGTAACCTGAATAGTGACGAATACCTAAAGGTTAGAAGGTTTACTGTCATAAGGCTTACAGCAAATTACAATATGTGTGTAGCATTTATGTAAATATAGATAATAAGAAAAGCAAATTAGATAATCTTTTTGGGAGTTAACTTGAATCTTAGAATGTACAACTTTTTAAAAAACAAATTTTATTCGACGGAGATCGTTATTACAATATGGTAGTTATAATAAGAATGTTTAATAATGCATTTGACATATATTTATAACATTTATGTGAGAAGTATAAATGTGCTGAAGCTGCGGTTCTCATGGGAATATCCGTGTTCTAGCGTTCTCATAACTCCTCCACCTTTAGAGGGAGCCTACGGGGTAGTGGTTAGTTCGGGAAACCGACGTTCGTCTGGACCTCTTGGACAGCTACGTCACGGGTAGTTTGGTGGTCGATTTCTTCTGAGACCTCTTCTGAGTCGTATGACAACAAAAATGACGATTATAACTGTAATCAATAAATATATTATTATTGACCAAAAGCTAAATGAAACATAAGGTCCATAGATATCCTTTGTAGATACAGTGTCTAATTCTTGATTTTGGGAATCTAGGGCGCTTTTAAGATGTTTCAATTCGTCTAGGTTTACATTCTTGATTTTTAATGGTTTAAAATTTGTTACACTTTCTCCAAGGTGATAATTTGAAGTTTTAAATTGTAGTTTTGGTAGTTCTACGATTTTGTACATTTTTTGGGAATTTTGGTAAGTTTTTATTTGTACACTACCGATTTGAACTTCACAGTTTGTGTTTATTTCAATTAAGAAAGTTCCATTTAATAGTTTATTTTCGCGATCGCTACCACATTTTTGTTTTGCAATAACAACATTAGGAGAGATCACAATCCACTTATTACTTTCTACTTTTTGAATTTTCATATCGGTGATATGAACAGGTAAAAGTTCACAATTAGAAGAGTCCTTGGAGAAGCTTAATAATTGTACTTCGCAGGGTGCGTCTTCCTTGTTTAATTGGACTGGACTTGTTTCTTGACAAATGTATTCTTCTGGACTGACTTGGAGGCATCCTTCGTCGAATAGCATGTAGTTTTGTTCGTTTAGGGTAAGGTATTTTGATTGGGGTGAGATAAGGAAAAATGAATTATTTTGAATAACAGGGAGAGCATATAAGTGATAGTAATCATAACTTACATTCTCTACTATCGGAATTTCCAATAGAAATACTATTCTATTTTCTTTTGAGTAGCTTTTAATATTTATTGTTTTTTCAAATAATAAAATATTTTCTAGTTTTGGCTCGAATGGGAGTTTTTTGTTAGATAGATGTTTACTTATTAATTCCACTTCCTCTACTAATTCCTTTGGTTCTATCATTGAGTTATGGAACGTATTCAGTTTAGAGAAAGTTATGGCAACTTCTATTCTTTCTAAGATGTCATCTTTTTCCTGATAAGCTGAAGTTATTTGTAAAATTGCAATCTGAATATTGAAATATTGATTGTATTTTAAATCTCTGATTTCTATTGTTCTAAGAGTTTGCTCGATTAATAATATTCTGCTTTGGAGCTTAATTTGGTTATTCGTGAATATTTGCATTGATTTGTTAAAAGTATTGATTGATTTATCTAGTAATGTTATTTGGTCTTTGACTAATGTTTTTATTTTCATTTGATTGTTAGAAAGTCGTTCTATCGCGTTTTCATATTTTAAGGCGTCGTTTTGATCCAGATTACCGGTTATGGATTTTATTATAGATCCTAGACCGTCAATTAGTCCTCTTCTAGAAAGTTTCGTTTTTAGTACTGGGTTTAATTGGTATATTTGTTGTCTTATTTTATTTTCTAAAGATAATATTATATGACAAAAGTTTGCAAATTCTGATTTATAGCCAGTTTTGGTAGTGTTACTGGAAAATGATTTTTGTAATGTCATAAAATATCCATTAAGGGAAAGGAATTCGTCAATTATATTTGATAAATCGAATATTTGTATAAATGACCAATGATCTATTTTATTTTGTGCGTAACCTAATTTGAGTGTTAGTAGTCCCGGATTATTGTGGTTAAGGTCGTGGAACTTAGGGTAGGTCATTGCTGTGGTGTATCCGCATATGAGGTACCTGCAACAAGTTTAGGTTTCCTTAATTCTTTTATATGAATAGTTTCTTTCTTTGATTTATTTTTGTTAGTGATTTCTACTTTATTATTTTCAAGAATTTGGGTTATTTTGAAAGGTCCTAGAAACCTATTACATTTTTTATTTCTATTTTTGGGGTTTTGTTTAAAAACAGTTTGACCTAATTTAAATTCTTCGTTGGTGTCTCCCTTTGTATTGTTGCGGGATAACACTTTTTCTTTATGAGTTTCTATAATATTGTTTACTTTTTCATAGACATGCTTAAGCTTTTCCTTATGCTTCTCGGCATAGTCTGAGTAGAACATCTCGGGGATGAATAATTCATGTGGGTCTCTTAAGTTCGTATGCCCAAACGTAAGTTCAAAGGGCGTAAATTTGGTTGTGGAATGAATGGTGTTATTATAAGCGATTACGGCGTATTCCATTATATTGTCTTTGTCATTTGGGTGTGTTTCTAATAATATGCGTAAATGTTCGATAATGCTCGAATGGAATCTTTCGACAATACCATTCGACTCGTGGTGATATGGGGTTGTAAAGTGAATTTTAATTTTGTGTAAGGCTAAAATTTCCTTTACTGTTTCATTATTGAATTCAGAACCATTATCTAAAATAAATCTATCAGGAATGCCAAAGCTTGTGAAATATTTTATTAAGGCTTTGCTTATGTGAATTGCTGTTTTTCCCTCTATACGATAGACTTGCGCAAATTTTGTAAATGCATCAACTAAGGTTAGATAATTATAGTTATCGAATGTGAAAGTGTCTATATGTACAATTGCAAAAGGCTTAGATGCCGTTTCGGTTAGTATTAGGGGTGTATACGGTTTTTGTCTAGCGTATTTCGTACGATTACAAGTTTCACAAGAGTTTATGTAATTTGAGACAGTTTCTTTGAGTCCTATCCAGTAATAGTTTCTTTTTAGATATTCGATTGTTTCTGTTATACCCCTATGGTTTGATTTTCCCTCATGATGATTTTTTATAAGCATAATTTGTTATTCGTGGTCTTTGATTGTATTATTTAGCTTTGTACATTTGAGAAGTTTGGGACCACGTTCTGAGAATCTTTCAAGATATACTTTATTAAAGGTAATATATAGTTTTTCAGTGTGAAAATACATACAATATGTTTTTCCTGAGGTTGTATATTCACGTAAAAATTCAAAAACTAAATTTTCATTATTTTCTGGAATTTTTAAAGTAATTATTTTGTGATGTTGATAGTTTTCTTGTTCTACTTTTGATTTTTGGTGAGGCCATGGAAAGACTAAAATTTGGTTGTTATTAATCATTTCGTCTAAGATTTTTATTCCATTATTTGTAGTTTCGTTAAAAGTCGAGTGTTGCGTGTCACAATATGATTGATCTCTTTCTTTTAGTGTAATATCGGATATTATTTTAAGTTTTTCAGAATTTTGGCTAGTAGAGGGTATGTTATTAGTATTTGAACATTCGTTAGTATCTAATACAGTTTCTGCCATATATCTTAAGGTTTCTAGAGCCACGTTGTCAATGTCTCCAGGATTAACGATAAGGGATTGATTCATTTACTAGTATGTTAATTTGTACGCGTGATAAGGCATCGGCATTAGTATTAGTTTTCCCGGCTTTATAAACTATATCATAGTCAAATTCTTCTAACTTAAGTCGCCATCTAATAAGCTTAGAATTTGGTACTCGTAAGTTAAAAAGCCAGACTAGTGGGCGGTGGTCGGTGAAAATTGTAAATTTTCTTCCGAAAAGACGGCCTAAAATACTTACAAGCCCAAACAATTGCCAATAATTCCTTTTCTATTGTACTGTAATTTTGCTCCGATTCATTTAAAGTTCGAGAGGCGAATGCTATTGGTCTGTCTGATCCTATAGGTCCTTGTGATAGTACAGCGCCAAGGGCGATATTCGACGCGTCCGTGGTTAATATGAACTTTTCAGAGAAATCTGGGTATTTTAAAATACGAGAGTTCATTAATAAATCTTTACACGTATTAAAAGCTAGAATGTAATTGTCATCAATTTTTATGTTTGCGTTCTTTTTTAAACATAAGGTCAAGGGTTTGGTAATTTTCGCGAAGTCTTTTATAAATTTGCGGTAATAACCGATTAATCCGAGAAAGCTTGTAATCTCTTTTTGTGTTTTTGGGACTGGAAAGTGTTCTATTGCATAAAGTTTGTCCGGATTGGGTTTAACTCCTTCAGGGGTTATAACGTGACCCAAGTATGCGACTTCCTTTCGTAAGAATTCACACTTGTCTAACTGCATTTTTAAATTAGCTCTTCGAAGACGTTCGAATATAGTTTTTAAGTGTGTTAAATGTTCTTGTAGAGATGTTGAAAAGATAACAATATCGTCAAGGTATACTGCGCATATTTCATTTTGTAAGCCACGCAATACATTATCCATAACGCGTTGGAATGTAGAAGGCGCGTTTTTAAGCCCAAATGGCATTCTTTTATATTCATAATGACCGTTTTAGGTCGAAAAGGCAGTTTTTTGTACGTCATCGGGATGCATTTCTATTTGATGAAACCCGTTTGTAAGATCTAGTGTACTAAAATATTGACTTTTACCTAGTTTGTACTAACATATCATTAATATTTGGTAATGGATATTTATCATTAATTGTTTTCTCGTTAAGTTTCCTATAATCGCAGACTAATCTCCATTTATGCTTGCCTGAGGCATCGATTTTTTTCGGCACTACCCAAATGGGTGATGACCAAGGTGAACAAGAATTTTGGATAATTCCTTGATCAAGCATTTTTTGAATTTGAGTTTTTACTTCTTTTCTATGAATTTCTGGATACCTGTATGTTTTCGTAAAAATTGGAGTTTCGTCTGTGAGTTTGATTTTATGTCTAACTTCATTAGCAAAAGTTAATGGAATTTTATCAGAATAGAATATATCGCGATATTCAAGACAAAGTTTTCTAATTGCGTTTTTCTCTTCAGTATTACAGTGATCTAGTCTAATGTTTTTTAAATTTGACTTTAGAATATTATCTAGATTTGTATTAATGACTTCTTCGGTTTCCATTTTTTCTATAAAGTTTACTTCAGAGATGTTTAAAGGTTCGATATCATAGGGTGTATGTAGTTTTATTTCTACTTCACGTTCGTCAGAATTAGTAACGGTGGTGAAAGTGCAAAAGTTTTTTACGTTTACTACAGCGCGAGGTGACTCTACGTTCTTAGCAAAAATTAAATGATCGATTAGACCTATCCCGTCTTTTATGTTTACTGGGATTTTACAAACTTTTCCGTTCTAGGTGGAACAATTATAATATGGTTATTTAATTTTAAATCATTTTTAAATTCGGTATATTCTTCAGGATCATATATAATTTTTATTATGGCGTTTGGCGTACTTAATATTTTTCTATCAATATTAATTGAGGCTTTTATTTGCTTTAAAAAGTCTGTACCGATTAATCCGTCGTAATTTTCACTGAATTTAAAAAGGTAAAATTTATGTGTTTCATTTACATTAAACATTTTAAAAATTGGTAACAAAACTGCTTCATTGTGATATGAAATATTATGGGCGGTTTGAATGTTAAAGTCTTCATTAAAAATGTTATTTTTAAAATATTTATATGCTAATTCTGGACTGATAATACTACGAGAGCTACCAGTGTCTAGGAGAAAATTTGCTTTTAATTCGGGAATATATACATATGGTAAATTGGCTTTATTTAAATTAAGCGATATTAAGTTGCTGAATCTTGTATTGAGTCCGTGCGAAAATTTACGTTTCCGTTATCAAGTTCGTTCCCGGAATCTACTACAGTTGACGATCCCTCGATGCAAGTAATCTGATCGTTTTCACATATGGTTTGGTTAAGGTTATTATTTTCAGCATTATAATAATAATTAAAATCGTCTTCTCGAAAATCGTAATTATTTGTCTCATAATACGAACTAAATTGATTTTGATCAGTTTGTATAAATTCGGGGTATTGATTTTCATCTTCGATTTTAGTGTGTGTGTTAAAATTGTGATGTATTCTAGCTTGGCTAGGGGAAGTGGTAGACATATTTTCCGGTTTTTGCGGTAAATGTCTAAATTGAGAATTGGCCTAAAAATTAGGTCTCATTTGATTGAAGTAAGGTTGGTTTTGTATGAAAGGCATTGGTCTTTGATTAAATTGACCTGAGAATGCCGGTCTAACAAAGTTATTTGGAAAGTTAGGGTTTCCGAATTTTGGTCTGGGTGCATTAATTGGATTTTGAAAATTTGAATATCCAACTTGTGGTTGTGGGGTGCGTGACTGTAATTGGAAATTTGTGTTTCCGAAGTTCGGCCTGTTATTGAATGTTGGAAAAGGTTTAAAAGAGTTCGATTGGTAGTTAGTTTTATGGTTAGTCTGTCCTGTGTTTAATGGTGTTATTCTTTGATTGGTTTTAAAAGATTGTGTGTTTTAGTTACTTAATCTATTTTGACTATACATAAAGTTTTCTTCTTCGATAACTAGCGACATTGCTTTCTCTAAAGAGTTAGGATTTCTTAAGCGAATATTATTTTGTAATTGACCACTAAGGCCTTTGATAAAAGTTTTTAAAGCTAAATTATCATAACTTTGCATATATATCATTTTTTCATTTGTAGAAAAATCATCACTTTGATTAAGTTTAGAAATAATTAGACTACGTGCGTATTGCACACGCATGCCAAAATTGTATGGTGTTTCGGTTTTATGAGGATAAAGAGAAATCAGACCTTGTACCAGACAATCGATATTTCTTTGGTCACCAAAACAAAGTTTTAAAGCGTCTTTAATTAAATCCCAAGTTGTTAATTCAATCCTAGAACCAATAAGTGTTAATGCTCTACCGGTTAACTTGCCAATAATTGCTCTTAAAAGAAAAGTATTTAAATTTGTATCTTGTGTGTTAAAAGCCGTTCTAAGGTTTTCCACACTTTCGATAAAAATACCTAGGGTGTTTGGATCACCGCTGTATTGTGGTACGATATCAATGTAAAGTTTAAGCAATTGGTAATTTACAGCCATATTTGTATTATTAAATCTAGCTGGTTGAATTATTTGAGTACGAGGTGTATCAACTATTTCTGGTGTTTGCTCTGGAAACTGCGTTTCCGCAATATTTTGTGGATTATTAATATTATGTGGTACTAAATTATTTACAAATTGTTCTATCAGATCATCTACGTCTGACATTAAAGTTATTCCTTAAATTTTATAGAGATAGTAATAAATTGGATTCCTTTGATAGAAGATATGATTATAGTTAAAAATACTATACACTTATAAATAAAATTGGAAATGCATGGAACATGGAAAATTGAACAAAATCATGCAACTTACAGTAATATTCCTATCTTCATCCTATCCTAGGGTCTTAATGTGTAGTTGAGTCCAACTCGGCGATTTTTGTCCTTGTTGTCCTCGATGGGGTGAGTTCAGTTCGGCGATTTTTGTCCGAGCTGTCCTCGATGGGGTGAGTCCAATTCGGCGATTTTTGTCCTTGTTGTTCTCGAGTTGTCCAGGGGTTGGCGATGCTTGTCCTCGTCCTGGTCCGTCTTCAAAATGGTTGTTTTTCTTCTGTTGCACACGAAAGAGGTTGTTGTTCGAATAAAGTCTTAAAAGACACCGATTCTCGTCACGATTTTTGTTGATTTGAACCGTTTCGATACAATCCTACCGACTGCGCCAGTTAACTTGAATGTTAGAATGTACAACTTTTTAAAAAACAAATTTTATTCGACGGAGATCGTTATTACAATATGGTAGTTATAATAAGAATGTTTAATAATGCATTTGACATATATTTATAACATTTCTGTGAGAAGTATAAATGTGCTGAAGCTGCGGTTCTCATGGGAATATCCGTGTTCTAGCGTTCTCATAACTTGGGTTAACTAGACATTTGTTAACCGAGTTAAAATAATATACAGTAATGAAGGAAGTAGGTAATAATTAGACATAATAAGATATTGGTTAACCGAGTTATCCATTGACAAATAAACAGTCTAAAAAATTAAATCAAATAACTTACACTGTAAGGAAAAAATCTGATCAATGAAGATCTACAGGGGAAACCGAAGTGAGCTCAATTCGGTATCCTGCATAGGGACGAAAACCTAAAGTGGTAGGTAAGTCGGTTTACAGACATAAGGTTTACAGCAAATTACAATATGTGTGCAGCATTTATGTAAATATATGTAAAAAAAAACAAATCGGATGATCATTATTGGGTTAGCAAGAAATTTGTTAACCAAGTTAAAAAAATATACAATAATAAAAGTAGCAGATAATAATTGATCAAATAACGTTAAGCATCGCTAATATTAGATATATCTATCGGTATGTCAGGTATATCAGTATATCGGTAGATCAGAAATAATTAAAAATTAAAAATCAGTTAAGAGTAAGTTCGATAAGAATAAGATAAGTAATTATATGGCCTACAGTAAGGACGTAGTATTTAGGTAAATGTACGTAATACAAAAAAGTTAATAAAGTAATCACAGTTGTATTAGCAAGGTATTTGCTAATCAAGATAATATCGTATATGAATCGGTAGTGAAGATAGTCGCTATTATTTAATCAGATAACGATAAAAAAACGGTATTAGACACGATAATAGCTAATATACAATGAAAAATCATTTAACGGTAGTTTTGAAAAAGATACCGTAAGATATTATAGTTACAATATGCATTTATACGGCCTACTTCTGTGTCATTCTCCTATGGCCACAGGGAAGTGGAAACCACTGGTAGTGGTTGGTGGTGATACAGCTACTTGGCTGGCACCAATAAAGCTATTACGGCTTCCTGGAAGTAGCCGCACAGCATGCCATGTGAGTCGACATCACTTACTCAAAAAAGGGTCTCAAACCGGCAGGATTTACACTTGGAGGATCTGTACAAGCTAGCGAGAGAGCGGGTGGAGGAAGGTCCCTAGTTAATTCATAAGTACCTTTAATATCTAGTATAAAAACTCAGATATAATATAATTTTAAAAAAGGGTAACCTCACTTCACAGGATGATATTGGCGATAATACGAGAAAATATTAATGGCTGAGTACTTGCCCATTTATCTCATGATAATATAATACGAAAAGTGGACCTGATGATCAAAAATTACAACGATAATATCTCAACTTCTAGACATAACTGTAGAGGAGGTCTTCTCTACCTATGCGTTCAGCGCTCGGAAGAAAAGACCACGTCATTTGCCAAAAGATATCTTAGACATCCGTCAAGAGAACGTTCGAAAATGAAGGAAGATCACCAGTGCATTTCGAAACTGTATCGGTCGATACCGATTGGGTACGTTCCAATATTCCAAAGTATGAAATAATAATAGTTAAATTTGAAGATATAAATTCTAAATTCAGAATAGGTATGTTAAGT
>MU185075.1:102053-123235 GCA_016904865.1 Pissodes strobi
TAACTACTCGGCCTCTCTGGGTGGTTCGTCGCTGTTCAGCAGGAGCAGGATTCACATCAGCATAGTCGGCTGCAGGCACATCTGTCGGCTGAGGAGCGACCTGGGTGGCTGGAACGATGGTGTAGCTGTGTTGTAGGGTCTGCGGTGTGTCGGCGACGTCTTCCAAGTTTTCTGATAACATAAATGCCGGTGAGACGTTCTATGCTGACTGTAACGTCACGGCCGTGCATGTGGATGATGAACGTCTTATCGGACCTTAAAGGGACCATCGTAGGGCTGCTGCAGTGGGGCTTTGGAGGCATCGTGCCGTAGAAACACATAGTTTGATGTAGCAAGATCCTTGTGCACGAAGATTTTCCTGCAACCATGTTGGGTGCCTGGTGTTGGTCGAAGTTCTTGCATGTGTTCTCGCAGTTTCTTAATAAACTCAGGTACGCTGCTGTCTGTCTGTCGATTTGCGGAGAGAAATTCCCCGGGTAGTCGGATAGTCTGTCCATAGACCATATCCGCAACACTGGACTGGAGGTCTTCTTTCCAAACACAGTAAATGCCTAAGAGGACTGTCGGTAAGGTGTCGGTCCATCGCTGGCTGGGGTGGCACCTGATAGCGGCCTTGAGCTGAAGATGGAATCGCTCTATCATGCCATTTGCTGCAGGATGATATGCCGTGGTGCGCAGGTGAGTTGTACCTGTCAAGCGGTTCAGGTGCTTGAACAAGTGCGACTCAAATTGACGGCCTTGATCGGTTGTGATTCTTAGAGGCGTGCCAAACCGACATATCCAATTTTTGTAGAAGGCTTCGGCTACAGTTGCAGCTTCTTGATCGTGGAGGGGAACAGCTTCAGGCCAACGAGTAAAGCGCTCAATCATCGTGAGGCAGTAGCGGAACCCATTAACTGTTGGTATTATCACAATATCCATGTACATATGCTCAACCTTGCTGAAGGTGACATGAAAGGAACTATGGGTATAACAGTGTGACTGCTTATCTTTGCTCGCTGACATTCCAGACAAGTTTTAACCCAAGCTCTGCAGTCTTTCTTGATGGATGGCCACACAAAACGTTGCGTTACCATCATGACAGTTGCACTGACTCCGGGGTGAGAAAGGCGGCGGACAGTGTCAAATGCGGCTCTCCTGAAAGGTTTGGTAGTAAACGGTCGAACTGCTGCAGTAGAAACATCGCATAATAATAAGGTATTGATTCCGGGAATCTGCATGCGCTTCAACTGCAGAGAAGAGTTCTCCTGCTGCCATTTCTGGAGTTCGATGTCGTATTTCTGCGATGTAGCGAGGGCTTCAAAGTCTAGAATAAATTCTAGTTCTACAATGCGCGATAAAGCATCTGCCACTACATTGTCTTGACCGGAAACGTGCTGAATATCGGTGGAAAATTGGCCAATAAAATCTAAATAGCGGAACTGTCGTGGTGAGCACTGGCTTGCTTTTTGACGAAATGCAAATGTTATAGGCTTATGGTCTGTAAAAATTGTAAATTGTCTTGCTTCTACCATATGTCGAAAATTACGAATTGCGAGGTATATTGCCAAAAGTTCGACATCGTAAGCACTATATTTTTGCTCGGCAGGACTAAGTTTCATCGAAAAAAACTTAAGGACTGCCATGCTCCTTCGCTCCACGGTTGTAGCGCGGAAACCACGGAGAATTCCGACGCGTCACAAAAAATGGCGAGAGTCGCATCGAATTTTGGATGAGCAAGCAAAGCAGCCTGTGCAAGGCTTTCCTTGGTGGCTTCAAAAGCCGCGGATGCCACAGGTGTTCAATTAACGGGTGTTTTACCCTTAACATTGTTTTTTAGAAATTCGTTTAACGGGGCTTGCGTTACGGCAGCTCTAGGTAAAAATGTGCGATAAAAGTTTATCATACCTAGAAACTGACGAAACTTTTTTGCTGTATCCGGTCGCAGAAATGTCCGAATCGCGTGCACTTTCTCGGGTAACACCTCCAATTTGTTTTCTGCCTCCCATGCCTCAGAGATAATTTTCTCTGTGTGGTTTATGTAATTTTGCCAATGTTGTTACGAAAAATTTTCTACTACGTTATTCTATACGTTTAAACAGCAGGTGGTTACAACAATATCTTCATCGTAACGTCTTTTAGTCTCTGACCACACTATTCCGATAGTATTAAAATGATAATGAGAGAATGGTAGCCTGAGCACACAATGACTATGCTGCGCAGCGTATTTATGCGCATGATACTATTTTTCCGGCACTGTTTGGTTTTCTACCAAATTTCAAACATTATGTTTCAAAAGATTATTTGGAAAAGGGATATTCTTTTTTTTTCAAGCCATTCTAAAGACGTTTTTGCTCGAATTTTTTCTCGGAAGTTCTTCTACACGTCTATGATAAGTTGCGTTATCTAGCATAATTAAAAATGGTTCTTCTAAGTTTGCCATAAGCTGATCTTTAAACCTCTTTTTTAAGTTTACAATGTTCATATTATAGTGATAATCTCCTCTTTTCTTTTTTAAAATTAGGTATGCATTTATCACAAATCCATTTTTATTTCCTGCATGAACAATAACCTAACGTATCCCACTTCCAGTTTTCTAAAATTATTGTACTTACCACCATCTTGCCACGTTCTTCTATCTCCATTTTTGCTAAAAATCCATACCTCATCCAGAAAAATCGGTTTATGTGTTCTCTATTTTAGCAACTTGATATTTATTTGAAAACAAAATTCTCTTTAATCTGATTCCAGGCATTTGCAATTAAAGTTTTCTTCCGTCCTACTTGTTTGAAGCTAAAGATCATTTTTTTAATTCCCAAGTTGAGATCTTAATTTCTAGTGATTCTTCAAATAACTGCCGCTAAATAGTTTCCAAAGAAATATATTCTTTCGGGCATATATTTTGTAAGTTACTTAACTTAACAAATTCGAGTTTTGCTCCGGGAAACGTTACCAGACATATTCCTTCTAAATTCGAAATCCGTTCATCTGTTTGGATCTTCTAGGTTGTATAATAGATTTTGTGGAACTTTTAGAGATCCGGATGCTTTTTGAATTGATGTCTTAAATCGAGATCTTAGATCATTTTGAATATAACTTACTACATTAAGCATAAGTTTTATGGATTCATTGAAATATCGCATTCCGGTTGTGTTTTTTTGAGTTAATTAATGAGATTAACAGACATCAAACTCTTGACGTAACATCAAATTAGTATTCGACGTTCATTTCTGTTTGGTAATTTCTTGTTTCATCTGATTAATAAGGATGGAAATATTCCAAGTGAGTATTAAAAATATAGTTGCGGCCATTAAAAACGCGGACTACCTGGAGAACGTCTACAGCGAGGCTCCTGACACCCTGCCGGAACAAGGACGCTACAGTCAAGCCGTAAATATGTTTGGATAACATAAATATCCTATCCCTCCGTTAGTGCTTGATAAAATGAGAATCACACCGGCGGAATTCCACAAAGCGCTCTGTCATCTTCCGAGAAACAAAGCGCCCGGCTTGGATAATATTCCGAATATAACCCTTAAAAATTTTCCCAAGAAAACACTCATCCATTATATGCATTTTATTAACGCGGTAATCCGGCTGCAACACTTCCTTCAACCATGGAAAGTAGCGTGCGTCATACATTTCCCTGAACCGGGAAAAGACCCATCACTGACTTCTTCATACAGACCTATATCCCTGCTAAGTACCCTTGGGAAGGTAGCCGAGAGGCTTATCTTGTCTGAGCAATTTGGCTTTCGAGGCCAGCATGGCACTGTCATGCTGGCAGCGAAGTTAGCCACCGATGTTTATGAGGGGTTCAACAATGGGCAGTCTACTGCCCTCCTATTGCTGGACATTGAGTAGGCGTTTGACAGGGTATGCCACGATGGGCTGCTCTATAAACTGCTGGCAAATTACATCATGTCGCTGTATGTAGTACCGCTCATCGAGTCATATTTTGCCGGACGTACCTTCTCAACCAGAATTGGCAAACAAACCTCTGGTAGCAGAAGACTGGTAGCAGGGGTGCCACAGGGTACCGTATTATCGCGGCTACTGTTCAATCTTTATATAGCAGATATCCCGCCTCATTACTGATACCCGTAAAGCCCTGTTCGCTGACGATACAGCGACCTATTCCCGGAATCCTATAGCTGAAGTAACAAAATCAAGTATTAATGGATATCCTGGTTCCATATTACACGAGGTGGAAGATCAACCTCAATCCTAACAAAACGGAACTGATTATAATTTCCCGCAGGAAGAAGAACTTTGACGTTACCCTCCTAATATTAGGCAATATAGCCAAAAAATAAAGTCAAATATCTGATGGCTGCATCATTAAGGATTAAAGTCGCCCCCGTCGACCGCTCAAGTTGTTTATAATTAACAGTGAATGTTTATACAACATTTTTCAAATTCCAGTTCAAACTTACGACAGGGTGATATTTAGTTAATGGTTTTAATTAGTTCACATATTCCCCCTCCCTGATAATGTTGGTCCCCAACGTTTTAACCTGACTTATTTGCTTCAAAAGAGAGAAAACCGACCTCAATTCGAGAAGACATACTGTATTGCACTTAATTTTATTATAATTTAATATATATTTCGTCAATGGACTTGTTCTGACTTAGATCCACGCATTTCCATTTCATGTAGTGAGTTCTTGTGTGGTTTGCCTCGCTCTTTGTGCTATTTATAGGTATATGTAACAAAAGAAAAATAGTTTTACAAGTTACATTAACAATGTTATAATCTTATCCTATGTTTTCTTATTTGTGACGTTTTTAGTTGTCTTATTAACAAATTCATAATTTGATAAACCCGGCTATTTACTAGAGATGTATTATTTCAAAATTTATTTGCTTCTATGGCCAATAACGTTTTATGTTTGTGTTAATAAAGCAACTACGTGACCAACGTATTATTTAAATACGGTTCTGTCTCTAACTTATTACTAATTATATATGATAAAAACTCTCTCAATTTGATTCCTTTAAGCTTATTGATCTATTATACCTTATATCTAGTGCAAACCTATCCGCTTTGAGAACATTGCTTTTGTTTTTATACTGGCTTATAATACCATTTTAAAAACTAGATTTTTATGTCTATGGCAATAAATTGCCTTTCATATGATATCTCCTCTATTAAGATGCGTCCATCGCAACAGAGGTGACATTAATTCATTGTCTTCATAGCCGTTAGTTTTTTGGGAAAAGGATGTTAATGGGGTATATCTATAAAAATAATGATTTTTTCCCTTGACATTAAAAAGCAACTCATTGCGGCCCTGTCTAAAAATAAATTACCTATCCTATATTAACAATATTTCGGTCTGTTAAACTTATTTCTCTTTAGAATAAAATCCAAACGCCTGCCCTGTCTATATTCTATTTAGCCATTGTTCTTTACTTCTTAATTTTAAATCCATTATTTACAAATTTATCAAAACTATATAGTATATAGACTTTCCCGTCTATGTATAAAATATTTGCAAACAGCATTATAACAGTTTATTGGCTCAGTTATATTTCTTGACCTACCCAAAATTTGCTGATATTGGTATTTCAAATCACTCAATTTATTTTACTTGCTGACTTAATTCAACATGCTATTTTTAGAAATTATATAACTCTGCAACCTATCATATTTATGACCTTATGAATCTAATTATTTTCTCAAGTCATTGACTTGCAATGCGATCTTCTGTCACTTTATAATAATGATATTTAAATTAAATATACAGTAAACATGATGTAAATTAGCTTTAATAAACGAAAATATACGTTACGCTTTTTAGCGACTGAATAAATCGTTGTTTGTAGATTCCTTTGCTGCCGGCTGTCGGACGTTCCATTTAAGTACTTTGCTTTTGTGTTGCGGACTGCTTGTTTACGCAAAGCCTGGTAGATGGCGCTCGTAGTTGTCCTTTTCGGTTTCGTAGCAGAGACACGTCGTAGTCGTGTTCCTTGAAAGGCGTGGTAAAATGGCGTCGATTTGATTTGCTTCTTCGTTTGTGTCTTGGCATTGGATGGGCTAAAGAATACTATCAAATATAAGTATCGTAAATATGATTTTTTGGCAATATTAGATACTTGGCACGATTTGATTTAAGGTTTGTTATTATTCAATTATTTTTTAAATTATCTAATTCGTTGTCTACTGCTGCAGGTATTTTATTCATATATTATAATTTCTTATACTTTTTTATCTTCTAGGAATCCCTAGTCTAAGAATGGGGATGCTTCTGCTAGTGATTGTTCGAATGGCTAAGTCCTGTATGGACTCGATTGGTGCTTTCCAATGGCTCCTGACTGGTTCTGGATTGTGGTCCATGCGGCATGTTCTCAAGGTAAGGTTATATATACATTATTTACACTTTCTTACTGCTTTTCTATACACTTCTTGGTATCGCTTACATAATATACATTTTCCCATATATTTATTTTATTCTTTGTTTCCTATATTTACTTTCCATATCTTAAGTTTTTCTTACTCAAGGCTTACTTTAAATGTATATAGGCACGCTATGTATATCTATGCTAGCTTTATCTAAATTTTGTAGGACAGAGAAACATTATATTATTATTTATATATCCACGTATGCTCTCACACATTATATAAACATCTTTTGCTTATATATTTCTCCATTATGTCTCTTTATTAGCTTTACATAAACACCTTTTGCTTATATATTTCCTCACTATGTACGCTTCTTCTTTTCTCAAAAACATCTTCTTCTATATTTCTTCTCACTTTACATAAGCAACTTTTCAACTTATGTATGCTTCTTCTATATTCTTCATGCTTTACATAAGCATTTCTTGCTTATGTAACATTTCACCTGGGTACTTTGCCCTTGAGCTTCTCTGGTACCAAAATATTTGCTCGACTTCCTTGAACGTCAGCGTAGCTACTTCAGTCCCTATATGCTCAACTTTTCCATGCCTACATTTTTTGCTGTGACGTTATCTTTTAGACCATCCGTCGTTGCAGTTTTATTTAGGCCGGAGAACACTTTATTTTATAATACTTCCTCGTATACACATATATTCCTCCTGTATATACTTTCAATACACAATTTTAATGGCAACTCACATTTACTTGTGCTTTACTATATATATCTTCACATTTGCCTCACCTATTTAACTTGCATACATAGTTTGCTACACTTCTCGCTAATATTCATCTAATTGATTCTTCTAACTTAATTTTTCTTCATAAATCCTTCAATGTCCTATTATATTATATAATGTTTATTATTCTATATTCAGTTTATTAACATACTAAGTGTTTTTATTCATATATTAATCTTATTATGCTATGTTTCACTATATATTTTCTATGTTTCAATATATCTTTTTCTTATTTATATTTTAACCTCCTAAGTACCTTGTATATATCATTTTCTATAAGTACTTGGGTTTTATGTTTACACTATTTACATTTTGAGGCTTCGGGTCTCTCCTAGTTTTTGTTTTTTTTTCTTAGTTGCTTAAATTCTTCTTTTACTTGAGTACTTGTTCCATATAATTATATTTTTCCTCTCTTCGTCCTCTTCACTTGTTTCTCCTGCTTGCTCCATGGTTTCCTTTAGTTTATCCTATGCAAATCTGTTGTATTGCTCCATTTTGATGTCTGTTCCATATAATTAACTATATTTGTGTTTTCGGTACTGACTAGCAACTTCGCCAAAAATAAAGCACCTCCCACAACGTAGTTACCTTCTTTCTTTCTTTGTTCCAGGTATGAACAAGGACCCCTAGATGGCGCTTGTGATGTGGACCGCCCGTACTTCGGCGAGCGTCCGTGGATGCAGCACGTGTCCGTACTCCGCCTTTGGTGTCGCAGACCGCCTGTACATGGCAGCACTTGGCCGTACCTCGGCGCGTGATTCGAACCAATATGTGCTTAGATTTTATGCAATAGCTAAACTGACCTAGCCTGCGTTTATTAAATGTTTAAGTATTTAATGATTTACTTGATTTTGATGTTTAATTTAAGTTATTACTGTTGTTGTGACGTAGATTCATTAAGATGACGGCGGATGAGGCCCAATTAACACTAAATTGCTTGGCGTCACTATTTTAGATGTGACGTAGATGAATTATGAGAGTCACGACGCTCCAATTAAATCACTTGGCAAGCGAGGGTGGCTTATTTTAAAGTTTATTTGGCATAGTGACGTCACTATTTTGTTAATAATGTTTATGTGAGCGGGTTGTCTTTAATTTAGGTATTTGTTCTGATATTTATAAGGTAAGTCTTTTAAGTTTATCACAAATTGCTAAGGCACTTTCACTACTTTTTAAAACTCCCCAAAAACTATCCCTTTACTGGAAGTTCTGATACTTCATAAATTCGACTCTCTCTATACTTTTAGTAGCCCCCGAATGCCGTATACCTATGCATACGTTCATCCAGGTTAGGTAAGGACCTTATACTTGTGCATAAGTGTTCTCAGTTATGGGGGTTGTGGGATAGAACAGCTAGAAGTGGACGTACCTGTGTACTGCCCCGCAACTATACTGAGCGGTTTGAGAGACTCGAAAGCCTGATGAACTTGGCGTTTGCCTGCGAATTTATATGATACAAAATGCTGATGGCTGCATCATTAAGGATTAAAGTCGCTCCCGTCGACCGCTCAAGTTGTTTATAATTAACAGTGAATGTTTATACAAAATTTTTCAAGTTTAAGTTCAAACTTACGACAGGGTGATATTTAATTAATGATTTTAATTAGTTCACACTATCGATTCGAAATTAAACTTTAGCAAACATATAGAAACTGTCGTAGGGGATAATGAGGGCATAAAAAAGGGATTGAGCCTACTGATTGCAGGAAGGTCGTATTTGAGCCCTGTAAATAAGCTCATACTATATCAAGCAGCAGTGAGACCAGCCCTGATGTATGGTGCCCCAGTGTGGTGTTCGGTGGCAAAATGCCACAAAAATAAGCTGCAAGTAATATAAAATCAATACTTAAGGGCAGAATTTTCCCTATCCCTAAGGGATCGTGTCCGAACGGAAGACCTACATGCGTGGGCCAGAATCAAAACCGATAACCACGCATGTAGGTTCTTCGAAAGACAGATCCGGGGATCAACCTTAACAGCAAACACCGTCGATACCAGGTATAACCCCGAACGGCGCACCACTTACGGCACCATATATCGGGAAATAACGCTGTTTTACAAATAACGTATGCCCCCCTGATTCCCTAAATCCTTCAGGAACATAATAAAGTCATTAAAATATCCTTAAACTAATACCTATTACATTTTTAAAAGCACCTTTCTAATAACCAAAAAGTCATAACTACCGCGGGTAAGCCGCGGCCCACCAGCCACCTACCCGTGTTCGAACATGGGGGCGTGGCTTGCTTGAAGACTTTTTCGTATTATAAATACGCAAACACCGCCGCATTCAGCTCACTTCATTTCTGCCTACGGGAGCTTCCATATCTCGGCAGCTAATACCGCGGGACTTGACCCATATGCCTTGATATCATTATCATCCATACAGGAATCGACTTGATAAGTCCTCAACATGTATATACTCTCTGTTAGATATAGTAAATAATGTTGTACAGTGTATTCGTCATTTTAAATTCTGATCGCCTGCGCCAATAGAACATTTAAGCAGGGTTTTTACATAGTTTTCCCTGCATAAACGCGAGGTAATATAGTCACATACTTAAGAATGTACAACATTTTCTCTAGCTATTGCTAATCATGACACTGGCAATGACTTTGACGGGGTTGCCCAAGTAAAGATCACACAATATGCAGTACCACTAACCCTAGAATTAAGTAGGCTTAAAAGCAGCCCCCTACGGGTGCCCAACTGTTGGCCACGGTGTTGCAGCAACAGCACCAGGTAAAACAACAGTTGTTGTATTAGTATTTATATATACATTATACTTGGCATGCTTAACCTAGACTAAGTGATTCAAATATGTAAATCTTGAAAGAAATATATGTTATGTTATGTTATGTTATTAAAAACGGGGCAACTTATTTGTCTATTGTAATTAGAACTGCTACAGTTACCTAGGAACTTTCTACGTGTCCAGGTAATACACGCTCTCAGTCAAATAAAATGTAGGTAATTGTTTACTATATGGGCGCATGCTAAACTATGCGATTTTTGTACTTTAAACTGTCAAACTCTATAAAAAGGCTCATTTTAAATCGTTTTTTAATGGCGGAAACCCATATGAACCAATATTTATATTATACAGATCGTTCTAAATCAGCGACCGTTTATTAAATATTTACCCCTGGCCTATTTGTTTATTATATGGGCGCAAGCTAACTTTTGCGATTTTGGTATTTTAAAGTGCCACACTCGATAAAAATGTATATTTTAAATCGTTTTTTGATAGCGGAAACCCAGTGACGAGACAAGCGCGCACAGCGCGCTTGTCTCTACTCTGGTTACTTGGCGTTAGTTTTGGTTAGTGTTGGTTAATTTGAAATAGCTGGTTTAGTTTGGGGTAGTGAAGATACGCGCGCTTGTCTCTTTACTCTGGGTGGTTTTGGTTAATCTTGGTTAGTGTTGGTTAGGCTGAGGTATTGGTTAGTTTTCCAGGTCCTGTTGCGCTTATGTAGAGTTCTGGTATGTATATAACTGTGATGCGTTTATTATTTTATTATCTCCATATATATTACTGTTTGCCATATGTTTATATCTCATATCCTATATATATTCGGCGTTTTTGTCTATATTTTCACTATTTTTACTTTCATTATATTTTTCTTTTTTTTGCTTCTTGTATAAATAACTGTATATTCGTATCCTCCGTATCCTCTATACTTATTGTCGTGTGTGTCCTCTGAATCCTCTTCTTAGTTACTTAGTTTCTGCTTTCTCCTTAGTTTTTGGTTTCTTTGTATTTGCTTATATATTCATCTTTAATTCACTGTTTTAATATTTCCTTATATATTGTCTTTATGTTTATATATACCTTTTAATTTCATCTCTTAGTTCCAAGTATATTTTGCTTTCCAAGTGTCTGACTTGTGATTTTCCCTGTAAAGTATTTATCTGAGACAGTTGGGATCAAAATTCTTTATACGCCCTGTATATACTCATTTCTTATTTTCGCCTTTATTTCCATATTACCTACTTCTTAAAAACATCTTCATTCTTCTACTTCTTTTTCTATTTGCGTGTCCCTCCGACTAAGTGTTATTTTCCCTATTATCTAAGGTATTTGTGATTGTTACGCGTGTTTAAATGTTTAATTTCACGCCACTTTTTTCACTAAAAATTGCTAGTAGTTGTTGCTCTACCTGTTCACCCCTTTTTTGTTCATAATGGCACTACTCTTAATTTTTTGTTGGTTATTCTCTTTCTTATATTTTGCCATTGTGTGTTTTGCCTCTCGCATAATTAACTGATATTTCTTTGCTTCATTATTGCCCTTTCTGTCTTTTTTCTGATTATCACTTGGTGATGGCTTGGTCCATTGGTCCATTTTATGCATGTCTGATTGTTCTTACTCTTCTTGGGGTCCAACTATCATGAAGATGTAGTTTTCTTCTCTTTATTGATAATATATGATGACTAAATGTGCAGATTCCGTATTATGCATGACCTTATTGCAAGATTTATTTAAAAGAAGATGGCTATTTAATAATGGTGCTTACACCAAATGATCAGCAAGGCGAATAATTGTTACAATTTCCAAAAAATGTCATAGAAAACTGGTATAGCAAACGATCTTGTGGGGTCACCACTGCTATACAAAATTTAGACGGCTTGGATTGATGCAAAATGATATTTTTAGCTGGATCAGAGGTCTATCTGGAAAAGCGTATATCCTCGACGAGTCCTTGGTCCTGTGTCCTATGTACGGGGATCGAAACGGCTTCCTCCACCACTTGTCACATATGCGCTCCTACCTCAGATATAGGTAGTTGGGAGAGATGGATAGAAACACTCAGTGTAAAAAAGGCTTGGTTTATTAACTTCAGGTTGAGTATAGAAGGTTGTAAGTATTACCAAAATATTCGTAACTACCCTGGGATATTCCTCGCGAAAATGTTACCCACGAACAGCAGCGAGAGAGATGGAGAGCTACCCTGAAGGGCTGATACAATTAGACTGACGGGCGGATATATTATTTGATCTGGCTGAATATTTAGTTACGTAGTTTACTTTTTATATGTAGTTAATTTAAACAGAGCTTTGCCTTATGGCGTTAATAATTTTCACTGATTCACTTTTGAGGCATGCCTGATCAGAGTGGCTTTTCCCTTTCGGTAGTTCGCACTGATAGGTCTTTTTTAAACGTGCCTGGTCAGAGTGGCTTTTCTTTTTCGATAGTTCGCACTGATAGGTCTTTTTTAAAGTGAGAGCTTTGATCTGCCAGAGGGGCTTTTCTCTTTCGGTAGTTCGCACTGGAGATCAAAGTCTGCCGGTATTCTTATACCAAACTTTGACCTCTAATTCGAGTATTGTTTTGAATTGTCAACAGGGTTAATCATAATATTTCATACTTTAATTAACAACAATTTATAATTGCGATTCAAGGTTAAGTTCAAACTTTCCACTGTATGATTTTATGTTAGTTGACAATATAAATATTGGGTAATATAGGTTTGCGCCATCAAAAAAACAATTAAAAGGCGCATATTTATCGAGTTTAATAGTTTAAAGTACAAAAGTCGCAAAATTTAGCGTGCGCCCATATAGTTTTAAATTATTACCAAAGTTTATTTCAAACAGTAAAAAAATGCATTCCTGAGCAAACTAAAATAAAAACACTGCTGATCCGAAAGAAGGCTTGGAGAAAGACTTCAAAAACCAAAGAGTACAAATCCATCCTATTAAAATTAAATGGAATGAAGGTCAATCAGTTGAAAGGAAAGTTGGTAGCGGTCGTCCGAATGCTTCAACTGCCCAAAAAGATGAAAATTGAATCAACTATTTACGATATACCCCATTTAATGCTTCCGTTGCCGCAAGAAATGAAATACATCTTCCTGCATCCGTAAGAACAGCAAGGAGCTGAATAAGAGAAAAATCTGAGCTAAAAAACATCCAACAGCGAAAAACCTTTCCTTAGTCAAGAAAACAGGGAACAAAGAATGAGATATTGTTTGCAGCATAACATAGAACAAAGAAGACGTTCGCTTCTGGGAAAATATCATTTTCACCGATGACTTCAGTCGCATACATTAACATTCTGTTTCACTTCAGTCACATACATTAACATTCTGAAAAATATTATGATACCGACTGTTGGTTATATGGCAACAAGACAATTGCCCCGTTCACACTGCAGGATTTGTGAATAATTCATTTGTTCAAAGAAACATCAATGTTCTACTGTGACTTTCAAGAAGTCCGGACCTTAAAGTCTAACCCAAACTAACCCAATACTTTCCAACCACAAAATTGAAAAGAGTTATGGCAGGAAATTCCATATGTATGGAATATAATAACTCCAATCTACGCTGAATCTGAATAATCGACACGGTATGGTATATTGATATTATCGCTGCCATGAGATTCATTTAGAGTTTTGATTAGTACTCTCTTCGTTTATAACTGTTGATATTTACCGGGTATATCTATATAAATTATTTACTTCGCCGATTATCTTATTAGCATAAGCATAAGCATATTTATTATTTCAAAATTTACACATTAATGAATCACTAATCCTAGGTTAAGTATGCCAGAGTAGCTACTAGCTAAACAATTTAAACTGTTGTTTCGCCTGGCGCTGTTGCTGCAGCACCGTGGCCAACAGTTTGGCACCCGTAGGGGGTTGATCTAATTACCTACTTAAATCTAGGGTTCGTGGTACTGCTGTCTGTTCGAACTTTACTTGGGTAGCCCCGTCAATGTCGTTACCACTTGAGAATTAGTGAAAGCTAGGATAGAAGTTGTGTTGCATTATTTAGTTATTTATGTTAGTACCCGGTGGAAATGCAGGGAAAAAAAATAAAGAAAAACTCTGCTTAAATGCTCTATAAGAGCAGGAGTTCATAAGTTAAAATGACAACACACTGTACAACAATAATTAGAGCTAACATATACTATTTACAAGAGAAGACTTAATGAATTAAGTCTATTCCAGTGTGGATGCAATGATATCAAGGCTCACAGTTCGAGCCCCCGCGGTATCGACTGCGGAGACATGGATGCTTCGGTAGGTAGAAATCAAGTGAGCTAAATGTGGCGGTATTTGCACATTTATAGGTCGGGAAAGTCGTTAAGCAAGCCACGCCCCCATGTTCGGACACGGCTAGCTGGCTGGTAAGCCGCGGCTTACCCGCGGTTTCCCGCTGGTCGGCTTCTGCGCTCCTGTTATTACGAACTTTTTAAGTTATGCGATTTTACTTTTAGAAGTTGTTGGAAGGGTCATTTTAGGGTGGTTTATTGTAGTGACTCTATTCCTGAGGGGAATAGAGTCATGGCGGCATAAGTTGCTTGTAGAACAGCGTGATTTCCCGATATATGGTGCCGTGCGGCGTGCGGCGTTCGGGGTTGTATCGAACATCGGCGATGTGTGCTGTCAGAGTCGATCCCCGGATCTGCCTTTCGAAAAACCTACATGCATGGTTATCGATGTATTCATCGACGGTTTCGATTCTAGCCCATGCATGCAGGTCTTCCGTTCTGGCTCGATCCCTTAGGGTAAGAGAAAAAGCTGCCCTTAGGTAGCTGTTTTGGAGAACCTGCAGCTTCTTTTTGTGACACTTTGCCGCCGAACACCACACTGGGGCACCATACATCAGGGCTGGTCTTATGACTGAGCGATATAATACAAGTTTATTCGCAGGACTTAAGTAGGATCTTCCTGCTATCAGGAGTCCTAGTCCCTTCTTTATCCCTTCATTCTTTCCAACGATTGCCTCGATGTGCTTACTAAAATTCAGCTTACTATCGAGGGTTAGGCCAAGATACTTTACCCTGTTTTTAGGGTAGATGGCTGTGTTGCCTATTAAAAGGGGGGTAATAGCGATGTCTTTTCTTTTTCGGGAGATTATGATTAATTCCGTTTTTGAAGGGTTGAGATTAATCTTCCACCTTTCATAGAATGGAATCAAGATATCCATGTGCTCACTTATTCTTGATTTCGCTACCTCAGCTATAGGATTTCGGGAATATATCGAACAGGGCTTTACAGGTATTAGGATGAGACGGGATGTCTGCTATAAAAAGACTGAATAGTAGCGGCGACCATACGGTACCCTGCGGAACTCCTGCTGACAAAGTTCTGTTTCTGGAGGTTTGTTTGCCTATCCTGGTGGAGAATGTGCGTCCGGCAAGATATGAGTCGATGAGTGCTACTACGTACAGCGGCATGCTGTGAATTACCAGCAGCTTATATAGCAACCCATCGTGCCATACCCTGTCAAACGCTTTCTCAATGTCCAGCAAAAGTAGGGCAGTGGACTGACCATTGTTAAATCCCTCATAAACGTCAGTGGCTAGCTTCGCTGCCAGCATGACAGTGCCATGCTGGCCTCGAAAGCCGAATTGTTCGGGGGGCAAGATATTAAGCTGATCAACAACCCTGTTTATCCTCGGTAAAATAAGCCTTTCGGCAACCTTCCCGAGGGTGTTGAGCAGGGAGATTGGCCTATATGATGAGGTTAAGGACGGGTCTTTGCCCGGTTTAGGGAAGTGTATGATGCACGCTACTTTCCAAGGTTTGGGAAAGTGTTGCAGTCGTATGACCGCGTTAATAATATGCATGTAATGGATCAGTGTTTTCTTAGGAAAATTTTTAAGGATAATGTTCGGAATATTATCCGGGCCGGGCGCCTTGTTTCTCGGAAGATGACAGAGTGCTTTGCGGAGCTCCGCCGGTGTGATTCTCCATTTATCAAGAACTGACGGAGGGATGGGGTACTTATGCTGCCTAAATACATTCACAGTGTGACTGTAATGTGCTTGATCCGGTAAGGTGTCGGGTGCCTCGCTATAGACGCCCTCCAAGTAGTCCGAGAAGGCCTCGGCTTTCCCTATGTCATTCATAACGTCATGACCCCTGTGTTTTATGACAGGGATTTGCGTATAGCCTCCTCGAACTCGTTTGGCTAACTTCCACAGCGAGCCATCTTCCCTACTCACGGTGTTGATATACGCGAGCCACGTTTGGTCGCGATGCTCCCGGATTTTTACCCTAATTTCCTCCGTCAGTGCATTAATATGAGCGGATCCCATTTGTGTCCGGTTTCTCTGCCATCTACGTCGAAAGCGGTTTCTGTATGTGATAAGATCAAGGATTGGTTCGGGAAGGATTTCTGTCCTAGGGCGTATTGCCACCCTAGGGCACATAGCATCGCGGATGCGCTGGATATTTGATGTTAGAGTTGCGACCTCTCTCTCAAGATCCTGGACAGTGACTATTTGCTAAGGGATGATAGTTAGTTCGCTAAGCCTAGCCCGGAACTCTCGCCAATCAATATTCTTGTACGAAACGACGGTGTCGTTTGGCAATACAGGGACCCTGCAGTACAATCCAATCTTGATTGGCAAATGATCCGAGTTTAAGGCATTGATTTCCTGAAGTTGCGTTGTTCTGATCGCTCCCCGGGAAATAGCAATATCCAGGAACGAGTCACTACGTAGATAGGTAGGATTTGGACTTCTATGACAGGACATCTCCAGATTGTTCTCGATTATCCTCTTAAATAATCTACCCCTGCTGTTAGTTACGCCGCCCCATTCGGCGTGCTTGGCATTCAAGTCCCCTATCAGCAGGGATACTCGGTTTTGCGGTAACAAGGCAAAGAGATCTAGCGCTGTCAGGCGGAGACCCGGGGGCGCGTACCCACCACAAATACGCAGGCCGCTCTCCATCTCGATGCAGACGTGTTCTATTTGAGTTCTAAGGTTTGGACACCTTTTATAGCAGAGCGACCTATGTACGAGACAAGCCACGCCTCCCCCGTTTCGATCAGGCCTATCAGCGCGCTCGACGTTATAGTTTCTAACTTTAAACGAAAAGTTAGGATCCAAACGCGTTTCAACGAGGAAAACAATCTGAAAATTGGTTGTATGCATAAAATTGCGAAACTCGCCCAGTTTTGACCTGATACCATTGCAGTTCCAACTTGCGATGTGTAGCATTTACACATCGAATCGGTTATACTCGTGAGAAAAGAATCGTATCGAAGCTTGGATTATCGAGGCCTTATCCCCCCGACACGATTCGAGCATGTTTGCAAAGTAGTCTAGAGCTTGAAATAGTTGCTCAAGATTAACTAATGAGTTAATTTTTGAGACTACGTCATTTAAGTCGGACATTACATTAGATATATTTACAGGATTATGTACATTATTTAGATTATTAGCATTGACCCGAGCAGTACCACTAACCTGTTTTGCATTAGCGTGCTGCTGGTTGTCCCGGTTCTGGAGTTGGCGGTTTCTCAAGGGTGGGAACTGGCTGTCGAATTCGTTCCCTCGTTGCCCATTGTTTTGGGCTTGACCCCGTGGGTCGTCTCCTACTCTCGAAGAGGTGCCCCGGTTTTGCCAGGCAGGATTTGCCGGGGGGGGTGCTGGACGAAAGGTTTGTTTAGGTTGTTTTGTCGTAGTTTGTATGAGGTTCAGTTTGTAGATATAAACTGGGCAGGACTCGTCGATCGAGCGGTGCGGCCCGCCGCAGTTTACACATTTAACAGTGTCCTGATTGCACTGCACGATCTCATGTGCTCCGGCACATTTACTGCAGGCCGCTCTTCTATTACAGAATGTCCGGGCATGGCCAAATTGTTGGCAATTCTTGCATTGCAACACGGGCTTCGAAGAGCGCCTTGCTTCCCAATGAACCCTAACAGACATGAGAGTTTTAACATCCTGGTTAAGTTTTCTTATGGTAAAGTTAGTGTCTAGAATGACGAGGTACATGGGTACCCTTGTCTTTTTCATCTCGAATACGCTTTTTGTCGAGATGTTGTATTCGTCGCTTAGCGATTCTACTATTTCTTGCGGCTTGATGTCGCCATCAAGACCGCGAAGAACGAATGCTCGTGTTTTGTCTTTATTTTCAGCGTACGTATGGTATTCTGTACGTTCGGTGTCGAGGGCTCGTTTTAAATTGTGTAAGTCGTTCGCTAAAGAGCAGTATACAATCACAGAGTTTTTAGTGTATTTTAACTCGTACTTACTTATTCTTAGTGCTTTTAGATCCTCTCGCAATTGCCTGTGGTCAGAAGGCCTTCCCTTGATGACCACAGGGGGTAGGGGTTGAAGTTTGGGTTTGGGGGTTGGTTTGTCTGACTTTTTCGTGGCTGGCTTTCGTCTATTAGTATTAGTCGTAGGAGTGGACGCGACACTCACGGTGTCCTCGTCCTCGGTTTCTATGTCTGTTAGGGGCTGAAATTGATTGGCTGTTGGTAAGGGTGGTTGTCCCATGTCCTGGTTAACGATCCTGAAATTCCGTTTAAACGGTATCTGTTTAAACGGAGTTTTGAAAGCGTCAGACTCTGTTGCCTGTATCAGGGTACCAGAAGTGGGCGGAGGCCGGGGAGGAGCTATCTGGCTAGGTCCGTTCGACGCTTTTTCAGTTGACGCCTCTTTAGGTGCAGAAGAAACGTCCATTTTTTGCAAAGGTTTCTTGTCTGGTGGATTGACCTTTGGCTTTTTGAAGGTCGCGATAGATTCGATGTTTGAAGGGCTAGCCTTCTTTTTCCCTGTGTCGATTTTCGACGTTACCTGGCGTTTGATGCCTTGGGGATGGGTGTCTCGATGATGAAGTCGGACTCTTGTAAGTAGGGCATTTGCCTCGTAGGCACTAAGTTCAGAAAATTCTCGGAATTTCTCACTGTTCAGTCGGCACTGAGCGCAGACTTCTGCATAATTTAGGGAACGGTTAGTGAGTTTACGTAAGGTGGTGTCTGAAACTTTCCTGTCGGAGTTTGACTCCATCGAGATGTTGGACAGGGTGTCCTCATCTTCAGTACGGTCGCCCATAAGGGCAGTTCCCGGGGTTACGTCCCCGGGGACTAGAAAATAAAAAGCACGTGGCTGTAAATGGCCTTTACTGATTACTTTAAAAGTAAAAAGCAGTCCGATAAAAATTAAAAGCAATCGAGCAGTAAAGCAAGCCTAATACCGTCAAGAATAAACGATCGGAATGTGCGAATAAACACTTTTTATCGGATATTTTTTGCTCGCGTCTGTACCGGCCGGCAGTCAGATGTGAACCGATTATCTTATTGAAATTGTATAAAGTTAGTTGAGTAAAATAATTCCTATTAGTGTTTAGTAACTGACTGCATTTAGTCAAACCTTTAAGAATTCAATGTTTGGTTAAAATAATTCCCGGATAGGAATTGGGCAATATTTACGTTATAGGACATGTATTAAAACTTAGTATCTTAGTTTGCTTCGGTTTAATAATCTGATAATATAGATGAAATACTTTATAAGATAATCTTCTCATTAGTTTATGGGCAAAACCATAACTTCAAGTTAAGTTGAGATAAATTTGTCTTTGGAGTCTTTGTGTAAGTTTTCATATTTTAATAAATAGCTTAATGGGAATACCGATGCTTATTTTGATAATTCAGCGTCAGAAGTACCTTTCCTGAATAAATACCTTCGTTTCCTAAATTTTATGATAATCATATCTTGTGGCTGTTTCCATATTTTACTACCCTGATTTCAATGTATACTATAAAAATCATTGATATAATCCTAGTTAAAAATTTAGTGGCGCCTTCACCTAACTGACAATGCATAGACCCACGTCTTTAATTATCATTTAATCCGCTGAATAAACTCGGCATATGGACCGCCTGTTAAGCAACTAACAAAAATAGTGTTCAATAATGGGCACCCTAAGGCTGGTTACAACATATGCAAGTCTAACCACTTATCCATTGAGCTGCCTCTTGGCCGAAAATCGGATATGCTGTTTGGAAAATCAGCAATTAACAGTCGGCTTCATTTGTAATCGGTACGGATTTCCGGATATGATTTAAAAAAAAAACAAGATTTCTACACTAACACTTCCATAAAATAAATATTGCATTGGGGTCGACTAGATCATGATGCAATCAGATTTTTCCCGCGATTATATGGCTGGTCTATAGTTACCAAGGTGAGAACTTCTATTGGTTATTGTTAGTTCCATTCTTTCTCCCATATGTATCAAGTGATAACTTCCTTATGTAAATGCCTTCCCCTAGAGACGAAATGTTATTAACTCGGTCGTTTAAATAAACAGGCTCATAATAGACTCTAAAAGTAGTAACGTGACACTGACTTACATCTTATGGCATATTATCATCCATTATCCTGCTTGCGTTACAACAATCCACTTATGCTAATTACGCTGCGGTAGATGTAATTAAAATCATTCCCCACAGATTTATACCGTTATAATTGGAAATTCAAAAGTGCCTGGTTAATATAGCATACCTTTTTTTTATATAAAATGCATCATAAATTTAGGTTTCAACCCAAATGAGCGTTAACGTTAATCTAACGTCTGACGCATTAAATCTGACGGCTCAGTCTAGAAATGTATATGCTGAACGTTCGAAAAAAAGTTTTAACTTCGATAATTTTCTCTAAGAAACTTGTAAAATTTAAGTCAAAATATTGGTACAAATACTCGATAAGAGCCTAACCTAACCATAAATAAACTAAGTGGCAGACGCCCCCCTTTCGACATTATAATGAATAAATCAATTTAGCGTTTTACCATAGAATAACATGAGCTCATAAAAAGATTGAAATCGGCGCTAATTGTTAGGTAAAGCTAGCGCTTCGGGTATAAAACGTTATAGCCGGATGTCACGCGACCGGAAATGCTATATAATTTAATATAAACTGAACCAGGTAGGTAACAACAGGTGTTGTAATCATTAGAGCTCACCGAGAAATGCATGTTTTCCATGACTTCCGGGCATTAAGCTCCCCGGATGTCGTCCGGAATTTTTCGTCTTTTTTGCGCTTCTAGGAAATTGTTCGCTTAAATATTTTGAATGGCTTTAGCTGGCATTTTAATAGAACACACCGCCTGTTACTAGAGGCTTGGAGGAATGATATGTATTAATATTTCTCATAAACTGAAGTTTTCTTGTATCTGCTCTAGGTAATTTCGAGCTAGGGCTTTAGTGCGACAAGGTCGCTTTTCCACGAAAAGGTGAGTTTTTTAGCGGACAAGTGTTATTAAACGTCTCATAAAACGGATGCCTTACAAAATGTTTTCTGTTTT